>PVKS010050826.1:0-11391 GCA_004027875.1 Aplodontia rufa
TAGATGTATGCGCTCAGTGCTATAAATTTACATCTCAAGAAAGCCTTCATACTGTCCCAGAGGTTTCAGTATGTTGTTTCCTCATTCTCGTTCAATTCCAAGAACTTCTTAATCTCTGCTCTCATTTCCTCTTTTAACCATCCTGCATTTAAGAGGTAATTATTCAATTTCCAAGTATTTGAATAGTTTCTGTTGTTTCTCTTATTGTTGATTGCTAAGATCATAGCATTATGATCTGACAGAATACATGGGATTATATCCACTTTTTTATATTTGCTAAGATTGTTCCGTTGAACTAGGATGTAATCTATTTTAGAGAAGGATCCATGGGCTGAAGAGAAGAAGATAAATTCAGCTGTCTTAGGATGGAATATTCTGTATATGTCTGTTAAGCCTGATTGTTTAATAGAGTAATTCAGATTGGAGACATCTTTATTGATTTTTTGTTTTGATGATTTGTCTAGAGTTGATAGTGGTGTGTTGAAGTCCCCCAGGATTATTGTGTTGAGATCAATGAGGGGATTGATGTCCTTAAGTATTTTTTCCATGTATTTTGGGGGTTTGTAATTGGGGGCATAAATGTTGATTATCATTATATCTTCTTAATGAACTGTCCCTTTTAGTATGATAAAGTGACCCTCTTTGTCCTTTTTGAGTAGTTTTAGTTGGAAATTAATTTTGTCTGAAATTAGAATCGGTACATCAGCTTGCTTTTTTGGGCCACAGGCCTGGAAGACATTTTTCCACCCTTTCACTTTCAGCCAGTGTCTATTTTTGAGTGTCAAATGTGTCTCTTGCAGGCAACATATTGTTGGATTTTGTTTTTTGATCCAGTGGGTCAGTCTGTGTCTTTTAATTGGGGCATTGAGACCACTCACATTCAAGGATAGAATAGAAATGGGAGGCTGGTTCAGACTTTGTATTGATTACAGAGTTTTGAGTCATCTTGAAAGTCTGTTTTTGTATAGAGTGATAATTGACTGGCTTAGTTTAAGGATTTAGCATATCGTTGGCAATATCTTCAGAGTGGAGTACATCTTTGAGAATGCTCTGTAGAGCCGGATTTGTGTTCATGTATCTTGCTAGCTTGAGTTTGTCATTGAAGTATTTAATTTCCCCTTTGTATTTGAAGCTGAGTTTTGCCAGATATATTATCTTTGGGTTGAAGTTGTTATTTTGTAATACATGAAAGATATTGTTCCAAGCTCTTCTGGCCTTCATTGTTTGTTCTGAAAAATCCATAGTGATCCGAATTGGTTTGCCTCTGAATGTGATTTGGGGCTTTTCTCTAGCAGCTTTTAGAATTCTCTCCTTGATTTCTCTGTTATTCATTTTGTATATGATGTGTCTTGGTGAGCTTCTCAATTGATTAGGTCTATTTGGAGTTCTATAAGCATCTTGGATGTGATAATCCGGATCAATAGAAAAATGTTCGAAATTCTCAGTTATGATTTCACTTAAAAGGTTCTTTAAGCCTCTTGTTTGCTGTTCAGAGTTTTCTTCCAGGCCAATGACTCTCAAATTATTACACCTCATCTCATCAAATATTACTTGGAAGTTCTGGTTATGTATTATAAGCTGTTTATCCCGTTTATCAACTTTGATTTCTACGTTGTTTAGCCTATCTTCATTATCCGATACTCGTTCTTCAAGAGCTGATGTTCTGTTTTCACTAGAGCAAACTCTGGTGTTGGTTTCTTCCAGAGAGGATTTGATTTGATTAACCGTGTTTTTCAATCCTGATAGCTCTGCTACATCTCTTTTCAGAATTTCTATATCTTTGTAAAGCTGATCTCTCATTTCGTGTAACTGCTCCCTTATTTCCCTGTAGAAGTTGTCACTCATCTCTTGAAATTGCTGTCTGAACTCATTCCTTATTTCCTCTCTCAACTCTTTGATTGCATTACTAATCATAACGCTGACACAATGCCTTTGATTTTCATCTAGGGCTCCAGCCATGGGATCCTTTGGTGGAGAGCTTTGGGATTGAGGAAGTGAAATATTTCCCTTTTTCCTCATTTACTGGGTCCAAGAGCATGATCTGTACTTCGAGAAAATTGTTCTTGGTGGAGTAATTGGAGCTTCTTATGGCTTTGTTTCATTGTAATGGGTTACTTCAAGAGAGAACTCTGAGCGAATTATGAGAGCAAGCCAATGCCCGTTTTGCCACATGTCTATTTCTTCAGATATCAGGGTCTCTCCAAAAATGGGGGGAAGGGATGACTAGGAATTCAAGGAGGTGGGTTGGGGAGGTAAGAAATCACTCTTGCCTTCGAGTAAAGAGGGACAAGAGATTAGGGAGGAGTAGGTCAAGGAAAATATAGGATTGGGATGCAGGAAGGGTAAAGTCTTTGGGTGAGGGTGAAGGATAAATGCTTATATTTAGGGATTATCAGAGTACAGGGGAGGAAGAGGTTAGTATGGGGTGTAGTTGTCTTCACTCTCCAAGGTTAGAGTCTATCATGCTATCATGGAACATTTTCCTAGTTGGGATCTAATGTTATATGGGTAGCAGTAGAGTCTAAGACTTAGAAAGAGTAGTAGTCAATCACCAATATATACACACAAATAAATATTTATATCTACCAACATTAACTTTATTATTAACCATAAAGCCAGAAATGGGAAAGAGAGGAAGAAAGGAAAAGAAAGAAAAAAAAGAAGAAAAAAAGAGAAAAAAATCTGTATAATAAAAAAATAAAATAAAATAAAATATGCTGAGAAAAAATAAGATAAAGTAAGAATAAAAATTAAAAAGAGATAATGAATTAAAAAATAAAAAATTTAAAAGCTAAAAAAGTAAAAGAAAATAAAAATAACAAATAAAACATTCTTAATGAAATCTTGTATCTATAGAAAATGAGGGTGTCTCTGGGACCTCAATGTGAATGTCTCTCAGTCTGTGGCCCCCTGCAGGCTGTTTCCTGGTACAAGGATTGCTCCCCACAATGTGTGGGCTTGGGAGACAAGTGTTTTACTTAGGGTAGGGACTGGATCAGCAACAGTATCTGTGGCTCTGTTCGCATCTGCAGTCGTGGCTACTTCTGTAGCCGATGCAGGATTGTGACCAGTGAGCGTGGAACGAAACGGAGTTGCTACTGTTTCTAGCCAAACAGAGAACTTTCTCCTCCTTCCAACAGACGCTCCGTAGCCCGGCCTATGCAGCCAATGGGAAATGTAGTCCTATTGCTCGTAAAGGCGGTGAGCGACCGGGCACCCTGGGGGGCTATGTCCGAGCACAGCTCTCTCCCTTCACAGAGTGCAAGGTTGGCTGGGGTCTGATTAGTTATGGACAGGATGGGGTTAGCGATGAAATCTATGTTTCTGCTCAGACCCACTCGTTTACTGCGGCTTGCTGCCCCGCCTCTGCAGCTGGTGTGGGATTGTGACCAGTGAGTGCAGGGAACTAAAAGGAAGCCGTCAGTGTTCCTGGCCGAACAGGGAAAAATTCCCCTTGTATCTACAGGCACACTATAGCCCCGCCTTTGCAGCCGATGGGAAATGTAGTCCTGACGCTAGTAATGGAGTCAAGCGACCGGGCACCCCAGTTGCTTGAAGGGGCTGTCTTCGAGCACAGCTATTGCCCCTTACAGAGTACGAGTTTGGCGGGGGTCTCATTAGTTATGGACGGGATGGGTTTAGCAATGAAATCTATGTTTCTGGTTAGACCCGCTGTATCAGTGGCTGCCACTTGTATGCCCACCCCTGGAGCCGGTCGGGAATGTGTCCAGCAAGTTGCGGGACAGAAGGGTACTGTTCCCGTTCTTGGTAGAACAGGCAAAAACTTCCTATTTCCAAATTCGTAGGAATGCTCCGCAAACACCACGCAAGGAGCTGTACCAGTAATCCTGGCGGGGCAGACAGAGCTCTTTCTGGCAGGCTGTCCACAGTGGCAGCCTTCTGTGCCCCTGGTGGGAGGGGAAAATCCCCCTGTTTCTTTTTTTAAATTTTTTTCCTTCTCACGAAACTCCTAAGACTTGGCTCCTTATAAAAAAGCTTCACAAACTAGTAGTAGACAATCAAATATAGTTTCCCCTGGACACACCTTGGAAAATTGCTGATGCAGTGGATTTTTCCCAAGCAGACCGGGAGCCTCAGGAAATGCTGTCCCTCTTCAGGTCGCCATCTTGATTCCTCCTTCTGTAATGCCAATTTCAACCTTTGCTTTGGCATGAACTACTTCTCTTTTTTGACTTTTATGTCATTTACCCCCTCTCTCTTTCACTTATAAGTAGAGTTGTCATTGTATACTTTGCCCACCCAGAACATCCTATATGGTCTCACTTTCAGATTCTTAACTTAGTTATTTCTGCAAAGACTATTATAAATAGCTCCAGGGGAAATATTCTGAAGTACACAGGTTTTGGTGATTAGAAAGTGGAAATGTATTCAATTCACTGCAGTAAGTCTTGTGGCCCTCCAAAATTCACATTTGTCCCAAATGCAAACTGTATTCATCCCATTTCAATTTTCCTAAAAGTCTTAATCCAACAAAGCATTAGCTCTGTGTCTAAAATATCATCTAAATATAATCAGCATAAAATCTATACCTAATTAATTTATACCAGGTATGTATGAGAGTCTGAGTACTACTTATCTTGGGTAAAATTTCTATCTGAAAATGGGAAATTAGGAAGTAAATTATCTTATGGACAAAAAGCTATGGAGAGAGGTTTGTACTCCACAAGGAAAAATATTAGAAGAAAGAAAGGGTCACCAGTCCCAAGAATGTTTGAAAACCAATCAGGCAGATTCCACCATGTTCCAAGACCTATGAATGATCTGCAGCTTGACTCCATCACCCTCTAAACCTGACATGACTCTGTGGGCCTTTGGTTCTGCAGTGGTTCCAGCACCCTCTGTGCCCACAGAGGCTTTGTCACCTTTGCCCTGTTTTGGTTGTATCAGTCCCTGCCTCTGAACCAGTGGTGGACCGCTAAACCTCTCTGCCGAAGTAGCACCCTGTGCTTCTGCACACACACCTCTGCCCTCAGCAGTCATTCTTTTCTTTCCTTGAAGAGTTACCCATGTTTGGAAATGAGTACCCCTGCTTTCCCATTTTTGGCTTGTCAGATTTTGGAACTCCCAGTCTTATTTTCAGTGTTTCCTTTAGTCCAAGAAGAATTTCTGTTGATACAATATTTGCAGAAATCTTATGAGTCTCCTTGTGAGTCTCTTCCATGTCGTGGAGACCAATGACATGAAGCAAAAGAATCCTCCACTACCTTTCTTACTTATGCACAGATGGGTGAGGGCATAAGTGAATTACAGGCCAGTATCTCTAAAATAGAAGTGTTTTCATCCATTGTCTTGGCATTCTCTTCACAGAATGATTTCCCAAGAATAAATTTCCTAATTTCAGCATCTTTTGCAATCTAAATAGGTAAAATCATATCTTAGAAGGGCTAGTTCCATTTAGTTCAACAGTTCTTATCATGATATATCTCTTTCCTATCATACTTTACTTCAAGCAGCAAGGAAAAACCACACTTCACATTTAATATTTTGCTTGGCAATCACCTCAGTTAAAATTCAAGTTCATCACTTACAAAGATCTGCTTTTCATGCAAATTTGGAACTTAATTCAGCTAAGTTTCCTGCTAGTAAGCAACAAGTATCATCTTTTCCAGTTTCCAGTTATGCTTTTCACTTCCTTTGGAGGCCTTACCAGAAGAGCTTGTAAGGTGCACTTTCTATCAGTATTGCATTCATGATGTCACATGCATTCTTGAAGATTTTAAAGGCTCTCTTCCATGCCCCTCACCAAAATCCACAATAGCATCCTCATTTCCACCAACATTGTCCTTAAGGCAATCTAGAATTTTTCCTTTATGACTGACAAAATTCTTCCAGCCTGTTTCCCATTGCTAATTTTTACAGTCATCTCCACAGTTTTAGGTACTTGCAACGGCAGTATGTCATGTTGTTGCCCAGTGCTGAAATCTGTGATGTGTCTCAGCATATTGCCACAAAATGGGAAATATGGGAATTTATGGGGGAAAATATGGGAAATTTATTCTCCCTGAGGTTGGAAGCCAGAGGCCCAAAATCAGCATATTGCAGGACCTGAAGGATTTAGGGTGTTTCCTCCTTGCCTCTTCATGCTGCTGGTGATTCCAGTGGTCTTCAGCTTCAGATAATACCATATCTTTGCCTCAGACTCCACACGGTCTTCTACACTTCTTTGTGCATTTTCTCCTTTGGTGTTAAGTCTCCCTCTGCCTTTCTCTAATAAAGTCACTTATTGGATATACACCCCATCTAGAATGTGCAAGTTGATCTCATCTTGAGATACTTTAATTCACTACAGTTGTAAATATTTTTTCCAAGCCTGGTTATAATCTCAGTTTCTGGGTGTTAGCATATGGCTATAAATTTCCGAGGCCATTGTTTTTCCTGTTATACATATATATCAACATCTTACTTGTGTGGATATCTTAAGGAAAAGCATGGGAATGTCAAAAGGTTTTTCTTTCATACTGCCCATGATTCCAAGCTCTGTTGGTATTGATGATGACCCTATATATTTCTGGTCCCCAGTGACTCATTTTTCTAAAATAATATTCTAGTTAATAAGAACATCTGTATGACCAGGCCTAATATAGATGTCTTATGTTCTTTACATGATTGACCCTGAGAAGAAGACTGATAGTTAAAAATTGATTCCTTCTTGGTATATAAGTAAAGTTTAAGTGTAGATGGAATAATTGCTTAGAGATTTTACAGTCAGTGCATGGCAGAAATTTGAAAAGTGTTTTGTCCATTTTGCTTCAATTATCTCATATAAAAACTTACCTGCCAACATATACTTATATGAATGATAAGTTTATAGAGACATTTGCTCATTGCTTAATCACATAGGTCTTTATAATACACAATGTATTTGAATGGACACTGTCATTTCTGGAATTATTTTGTGAACCACTGAGATGTTTCCAGTACAACGAGTCTATATGTAGTCCCCATGTCTCTGGGGAACTTCAGCTTACTTTACGTTGTGTGAAAAATACATAATTCCATGACATCCAATTTTATTTAGAATAATCATTTATTTATTCATTACAAATTTAATGAGCCTGATGCCATGATTAAAGATAGGGGCATAAAATGGGTAATACTGAGTCCCAACCTTCAAAATGTCTGAGAGTATATGTCAGCTAGCCTTTTTGTCACTGGTAAGCCAAAAAAAGCCTCAGAACATTGTTACTTAACCATCTGATAGTTCTATTCTCTTTTTGCATAAGAGTTCAAAGATTGAGTACTTGGATCTGTCTTATGTCAGGGGCACATAGTCCTTCTATTTTGTACTTAGACATTTTTTTCAGGATACCTCATGGTCCAGGATGGGCCATCCTCACCTGTATTTCATCCAGAAGGGAGAAGAGGCTAGGTCCTTTTCTTTAAAACATATACTGGATGAAGTATCAGACATATTACTTTTGCTAAAATTTCATTTGAAAGAATTTCATCTCATGGCCAGCCTACTGCTAATAAGACTGAGACAATCAGTCTCCATAATTTCCAGGAAAATATGAGGTATTCTATTACAAGATATTTTAGTCAGCTTTTTTATTGCTGTGACCAAGAGATGTGATTAGAACAATTTAAAAAGAAAAGTTTATTTAGGGGCTCAAAGTTTCAGAGGTTTTACTAAATAGGCAGCAAGTTCCATTCCTTGGGGGTTAATGTGAGGCTGAACATCATGGTAGAAGAGTGTGGCAGAGGGGAGAGGATCAAGGCATGGCTCAAGGAAGCAAAGAGTAACTCTATTCACCAGACCCAAAATATATATATCTTAAAAGAATACCCCCAATGACCCACCCTTTCCAAGCCATACCCTATCTCCTTTCAGTTGCCAGTTAATCCCTCTCAGAGGATTAACTCACTGATTGGGTTAAGGCTCTTGTAATCCAATCATTTCATCTCAGTCTTCCCACGTTAGCACACATGAGCTTTTGGGGGATATCTCACTTTCAAACCACAACAAGGAGCGAACATATTATTGGCTTTTACTCATTAGTTCAAGATATATATCTTGAATACCTATAAAATATGCTGGGCATAGTACTTCATGCTCAGAATCTAGAAACAAACAAGGTAGAAACAAATTCCTGCCTCATGCAGCTCTACTCAATGGGGAAAATTTGATATTTAAAAAATAAGCAAGAATATATAAATATAAAATGCTTATATACATATTGCATGTATCTATAAAATAACATACAAATATGTGTGTACAATCTTCAGCTAGAATGTATGCATATGAATATATGTGTGATGCAGGCACACACAAACACAACTTGATGATAAGTGCTCTGAAGAAAAGAAGGAATGGAGCAATGGTGTGTTGGGCATGAAAATTATACATTGGTGACATTGGCCAAATTATATTGCTACATTGTATGCATGTACAATATGTAACAACAAATCGCATCATTATGTACAACTATAATGCACCAATGAAAAATGTGGGAACAAAAAAAGAAAAGTGAAAAAAATATAAAAAGAAGTTATATTTGGACTAAATGCTTATGTTCTCACCACCACTAACATATCCATATGTTGAAGTCATATTTCTCAATATGGATTTGGGAAGTAATTGGGTTTAGAGGGGTTCATGAGAATAGAGGGACAGAGCTTGTTTTCTCTCCACAGTGATAAGGGAACACTATGGAAATGAAGAATAGAGGCCTCTCCAGAAAATGAACCTGGTGAGACCTTTGTCTTGGACTCCTCATCTTTCAAAAGTGTGAAATAAATGTGTGATGTTAAGCCATCCCATCTATGGTATTTTATTATAGCTTCCAGAGATGATTATGATAGATAGTCACGGAAAGCCTTGCTGAGGAAGAGGCAAAATGGGGGTAATCACTGATGTGAACAGAAAATTGGTGGGAGGAGTCACTGTGAAATAAAGAGTGGGAGACAATGAATTGAGATCTCTTTCAAAATGGAACAGAAGATCTTTATAGTCCCTAAAGGAGTTAATTTAAAGGAAGTGACTAACGTTCTTCCTTCCTCCTTTCCTTCCTTCCTCCTTTCTCTCTTTCCACTTTTCAGGGAACAGACAGTGATAAGGAAGTTGGAGGGTCTAGAAATTAGTCCCTGTCTTCCAGATTATCTAATTCAGAGAAATATAGTTTTTCAAAATATGTTCTTATAATCTGTTTGATTTCTTTTTTTTACATTTTCTTTTTTTATTCAGAAATTTATTTGTTGAACAATCACACAAAATTTTAATAAAATAATATAATATGCATATAGATTGTGAAGATTAGATTTATCCCAAAGAGTACACCCCCCAATTATTCACCCTTATCCCTCCCCTCCCCTTCCCAAAAAAACTCTAAAAATGTATTAGGTTGTATAACATTACACCTTATCTGGATTTAAAACATGATAATAGACCTACTTTCTCAATGGCCAGGGTCCAGCTCCAGCCTTCACAGAGGAGTGAAGACATTCGACCCGTGGTTCTCCGGGTTATGCTGATTTCACTCAGCATAATTTCTTCCATAGCCATCCATTTACCTTCAAAGGCTGCAGTATCATTGTTTCTAATTGCTGAGTAAACTCCATGGTATATATGTACCACAGTTTTTGGATCCATTCATCCAATAAGGGACATCTGGGTTGTTTCCATAATTTAGCTATTGTAATTTGAGGTGCTATGAACATAGATATTGCTGTGTCGCTGTAATGTGCTGATTCTAAATCCCCTGGAAAAATACCCAGGAGAGGATTAGCAGGATCATATGGTGGGCTCATCCCTAGTTTTTTGAGGATTCTCCACACTGCTTTCCAGAGGAACTGTACCAGTCTGCAGCTCCACCAACAGTGTGTTAGTGTGCCTATCTCTCCACAACTCCTCCAGCATCTAGTATCATTTATTTTCTTCATTTTTGCCATTCTGACTGGCATGAGGTGATATCTTAATGTAGTTTTCATTTGCATTTCTCTGATTACTAGTGATTTAGAGCACTTTCTCATGTATTCATTGCCTTGATAAATGTCAACTGTTGAGAAGTTTCTATTTAGTTCTTTGACCCATTTATTGATTGGGTTGTTTGTGTTTTTGTAGTTGAGATTTTTGAGGATTTTGTAGATTCTGGGTATGAGGACCCTGTCAGAGGAATCACAGCCCATGATTCTCTCCATTTCTGTAGGAAACCTCTTGACTCTTGATTATTTCCTTGGTGGTGCAAAAGCTTTTTAGCTTTATGGCATATCATTCACTGACTTTTAACTTTACTTCTTTTACTTTAGGAGACATGTTGAGAAAGTCTTTGCCTACTCCAAATGCTGAAGTATTGGACCTAATTTGTCTTCCATCAGTTGCAAGGTAGCTGGTTTAATTCCTAGCTCCTTGATCCATTTTGATTTGTTTCTCGTGCAAGGAGAAAGATATGGGTCTAATTTCAACTTTCTGCAAGTGGCTGTCCAGGTTGTCCAGCACCATTTGTTGAAGAGGCTGTCTCTCCTCCATGTAATATTTCCCCCACCCCCTTTGTCAAAAATGAGATGTTTAAAGATTTGAGGGTTTGTTTCAAGGTCTTCTATTCTATTCCATTGGTGTTCTTTCCTGTCTTGATACCAGTACCATGCTGTCTTTGTTACTACAGATCTATAGTATAGTTTTAAATCTGGTATGGAAAAACTGCCTGTTTCATTTTTCTTGTTTAGTAGTGTTTTGGCAATTCTAGGTTTCTTATTGTTCCAAATGAATTTGAGAGTTGGTTTTTCTGTTTCTGTGAAGAATGACATAGGTATCTTTATAGAGATAGCATTAAGTCTATATAAAGCTTTTGGTAGAATGACCATTTTTATTATATTAATTCTGACTAACCAAGAGTATGGGGCATCTTTCCATCTTCTTAGGTCATCTTGGATTTTTGTTCTTCATTGACTGATAGTTTTTGTTGAAGAGATCTTTGATTTCCCTTGTAAGATTAATTCCCAAGTATTTTATTTTTTTTGAAGATATTTTGAAAAGGACTGATTTCCTACTTCTTCCTCAGTCCTATTATTATTAGTGTATAGGAAGGCTATTGATTTATGCATGTTGATCTTGTATCCTGCCACTTTTCTAAATCTATTTATGAGTTCAAGCAGTTTACTGATGGAGTTTTTTGGATCTTCCAGATACAGGATCATGTCATCAGCAAAAAGAGAGAGTTTGACTTCCTCTCTTACTATTTTTATCCCTTTGATTTCTTTCTCTTGCCTAATTGCTCCAGCTAGTGTCTCAAGAATGATACTGAATAAAAGTTGTGAGAGCAGACAGCCTTGTCTTGTTTCCAATTTTAGTGGAAATGCTTTCAGTTTTTCTCCGTTTAGTATCATACTAGCTGAGGGTTTAGCATATATAGCCTTTACAAAGTTCAGAAATGG
>PVKS010050827.1:0-11391 GCA_004027875.1 Aplodontia rufa
CTTTCTTTCTTTCTTTCTTTCTTTCTTTCTTTCTTTCTTTCTTTCTTTCTTTCTTTCTTTCTTTCTTTCATCTTTTTCTTCCTTTCACCACCAGGAATTGAATATTGGCAGTTAACCCCTGAACCACATCTGCAGCCCATTCTATTTTTATTTTGAAACAGGGTCAAAAATCTGGTGCCTGTATACATGGGAGCTCCAGGCGGCCATTATACATGACCACTTCTATTTCAAAGGTAGGGCTCCATCCAGAAGTGGAGTTTTGGCAGGTTGGGCTTGGGTATAATCAAGCCTCCGAGTCTTTGCTTTGCTGTTCTTGACAGAGTAGATCAACACACTCCAAGGGACTGGCTGTTGATGATCTCAGGAGTCTCCCCAGGATTCCACTGATGGGGTATGAGATATGATCCTTTACCCGCTCTGTTGTCCGTGGACATAGTATTTCTAGACCACCTAGTTTTAGTCCCTAAGTGTACATACACCACTTGTTCAAACTCCCATTCCACTTCCACAGGTCACATGAGCCACAGACTAATGGAGAGCCAGTTGGGCTCCCCTTCACTTTCTTGATTTGAATCCCCCTGGTTAAAATATTTTCTGCTTCTTTCATTTTGCTGTGCTAGGTATACATTAAGTCACATTGCCAGCACTTGCCATGACCATGTCTTACCTCCTGTTGTAGCATCTGCAGTATAACAGCCTCAAAATGGCTGTCATCTCAGCTCTTGATGGTCACCCAGGATATATGGAGTGCTCTCCATGCACCAGTGTAGCCTCTGTGTCAGCTAAGTACAGAGTGTTTTTCCAATCTTGGGCTTTTCTATGTTAAATCTGTCCTGTGTGTTTCTATGCACTCTTCCTTCCACTAAGCCAAGCTAGCAGTGCTGCCATGACCGGCATGGCTCTGGTGCAGTCTGTCTTCTTGGTTAGTGTACCCAAACTTCTGAGGCTCTAATACACCCTGATTGTCTAATATAGAATTTTAGTGAAATTCATCCTTCTCTCACCATTGGAGAAACAGTACTCTTACTGCATGAATTCCCAAGTAGGGATGTATTCTTTCTCTACACCATGATCTTGAGTGTCTCTGTGAATGTTTAGTTTAGAAATGAAGAAAAATAAACTATTTATTTAGTAATGGGAATCCAAGCAACAGTTAAATGCCTTTTCTCATATAGTATATAAATAGAGTTTTTTAAAAATAATTATTAGTTCTTTTTAGATATGCATGGCAATGGAATATAAAATGACATATTTATAAAAGCATGGAATATAACACTCTAATTCAGTCCCCAATATTTCCTCTTCCCCTTCCATCCTCCTATCTCTGTTCTGTTCCCTCTTTTCTGCTAATCTTTCTATTGTTTGTTAATTGTTTTTATGCCAAGCATGAAACAGACACTTTTAATTTATGCTTCTACTCTGTAATTGTCAGTATCCTTATGTGATTTACCAATCGGTATGTTCATCTTGAGAAGCAATTTGAAAATATCTACAAAAGCTTTGTAAATTTTCTCACCAGAGAATAATATACTGGTAAGAGCTCTTAAGAAAAATAGTATAAAGTGAATGTGGATACCTTGAGGACTTGGTTCTCATGACTATAATAGCGGCAAGTCCAATCTCTGCAATGTGCTCTCAGTCTAGCAATAGTATTTCCATTCAAATCAAGGGATATATGCTGCAGAATTCCCTTGTTTAATTTCTTCATGCCTTATCCTGATTGGATGAGGTTCTCCTGTCCAATGACTTTTCTGTATTCTCTTTCTCTGCTGAATCAGCACCTCCAGTGTTGCTGTCACAGCTGGCTTAGTTCCAATGCAGTCTTTCATCTTTGGTTAACATACCCAATTTCTGAGTCTCTAAGTGACTCTACTGTCCCATGTTCAGTTTCAGTGAACTCCATATTTCACCCTCCCCCTTATAGCAGCAGTACTTCTATTGTTGAATCATGTGTCATGGAGAAATTAGGAATGCAGCCTTTCTCCATCAAATCAACTTTAATTTCCTCTTTTGTATTTTTTAAATTTTTCCCTTGATTTTGTGAATGGAAGCTCTCACTCTTGTTCAGCAGAGGTACTGGCTATTTTTCTGGTGGTCCTGAATTGGAACACACACAGTTCTGTAGGCTTTCATTATGTTGTACCTCCAATTCACATATGTATACCTCACTATCCCCTTGCACTTCAATAAAAGAAATCTTTATAAGTTTCTAAGAATTATAAAATATAGCTCAAAAGAAAACATCAACAGGGAAAATTTGAACAGTGTACAAGACTAATAAACTGTCGTGACTATATTATCATGTCTTTAAACCTATGTATGTCAACAATGCCAAATTGATTTATAAGTTTTATATTTCTTAGTTTCATATATAGGAAAATTTTTTATTTTTATGTATAAAATGTTGACATTTTCATGAATCTATAAAATATAGATATCATTTGATCAATTTGATTTAGTCTTAACATATTTTCATTACTTTTCTGATTTATAATAATTTCCTTGATCTGAAAATCCATTTATCATTCAAATATTTTTTTTACCTTAATGCTCCTTTTTTGAATTGTAGATCAAATAAACTTTTCTAGAATCAAGGTCTCCCTTTTCCTGGATGTTTAATAAGGTGTCATAATAGATGAATGCTCTTAGTGTTATCACCTTATTTTGGGTTTTATGAAGAAACATGTAAAACTCTTAGAGATATATGTGTACATTTGAAATGATCAGAAAGGATTGTTATTGATATGTGCTATTTTAATAACATACATAAATCCTAAAAATATATGAACACAAATTTATGAATGAGTTTTCTTTAGTGATATATCTCATTGTAATTCTAACTTTTCTCCTGTGCCACTCTTAATTGGAATCAGTCGGGAACTTGGTACAGATACAGAAAATCCAGGCTCCATATCAACAACACTGAATTACCCTGCATTATTTAGTAAATCTCTGAGTCATGCTTGTGCATTAAATTTTAAGAATTACTGTCCTTAATCACTGTAATTTTTCAGAGAAATATATGTAATTCATTTTATACAATATAAAGTTGCAATCAAAATGTGTATTTTCTTTTTTTTGAAATTTTATTTATTGTTATTAGTTTGGCATAGTCTTACATGTTGGAGGGGATTGTTGGTACATATTGGTGCATGCATGGATTTTGACATAGCACAATACTACGTTTAGGCCTATCCTACACCAGGGTCTTCCCCCTTCATCCATTCACTGAACTCATGTCTCCTCTGTAATCTCAACATACTGTACTTTGAAATGAGTATGTTCATGTAGAATAATTGTTGACATTTCTATTTCTCAGCCCACCTTTGTATAGCTAAGCATCTAATGGGAGTTGAATATTCCCCCTTTTCAAATAACCTCCCTTGTCCCTCTCTCCCTATCTACATATCTCTCCCTTTTCCCCCAAGAATCATAGGTAGGGTTCCCCCTGCTTATGTGAAACTTCACCTATATTGAGATTATTATTTAAGCTTAGCTAACTTTCACCAAGTCTTAGATTTTAGTCTAGTTAGAACATATGAGATAAAGCATTCTGCCCTTTTGTCTCTGGAACAGTTCACTCAGCATATTTTTTCTATCTCTATCCATTTGGCTTCAAGTGCCATAATAATATTTTAATAGCAGAGTAGAACTCCATTGTGTGTGTGTGTGAGTGTGTGTGTGTGTTTGTGTGTGTGTGTGTGTGGGTATGTGTGTATATATATATATATATATATATATATATATATATATATATATATACCAAAAATATACCAAAATTTTTAATCTATTCATCTAGTGATGGGATTCTGGGATTCTTTCATAATTTGGCTATAGTGAATTGAGCTGTTATAAACATTGATGTTACTGTGTCTCTGTGGTATGCCTGATTCTAGCTCTTTTGGGAAAATTCCCAGAAGTAGTATAGCTGGTCATAAGGTAGTTCAAACCCTAGTTATTTGAAGAGTCTCCATACTGCTTTCCAGAGTAGTGGTACAAGTTTGCAGCCCCACCAACTCTGTGATAATGTTCCTTTCCTCCCACAACCTCTCCAGCATCTGTTATTGCATGTATTCTTCATTTTTAGCCCCTCTGTGGTGAGGTGGAACCTCAGTGAAGTTTTAATTTGCATTTCTCTGGTTGCTAGTGATGCAGAATATTTTCTCATATATTTATGGACTTTTTGGACTTTTTCCTTTTAGAAACTTCTGTTTATCCCCTGGCCTGTTTAGTGATTGGATTGTTTGTGATTTTGGTGTTCAGTTTTTTGAGTTCTTTGTATATTCTGGATATCAGTCCCCTGTTGGAGGCAATAGCAGGCAAAGATATTCTTCCATTCTGTTGCTTCTTTCTTGATGCTGTTGACTATTTCTTTAGTTGTGCAAAAGCTTTTCAATTTAATGGCATCCCACTCATTGACTCTTGGCTTTAATTTTTGTGCAATAGGAATCTTGTTAGGTAAGGTGGTGCCTACATCAATGCCATACATTGTAGATCACTTTTTTCTTCCAACATTTGAATTATTGCTGGTTTAATTTCTAATTCTTTGATCCATTTCAATTTGATTATTTTCTGAGGTGACAGATAATAGTTTAGTTTCTGCATATGGCAGTCCAGTTTGTCCATGACCATTTGTTAATAAGGCTGTCTTTCCTCGATGTTATATGTTGGCCCCCTTCATCAAATATCAGATGGTTGAAGATTTGGGGGTTCATCTCAGTATCTTCTATTTTATTACATTGATCTTCATGTCTTTTTTAATACCAATACAATGCTGTTTTTGTTACTATAGTCTTATAACATAATTTTAGGTCAGGTTTTGTGGTATCTCCTGTTACCTCTTTCTTATTTATTAATTTTTCGGCTATTCTTGGTTTCCTATTACTCCAAATGAATTTGAGAATCGCTTTTTCTATATCCATGAAAAACGTCATTAGTATCTTGATGGCAATTGCTTTGAACCTCTTCACGGCTTTTTGTAGAATGGCCATTTTAATTATAGGGGTTCTGACTAACCCAGAATATGGAAAATTTCTCCATCTTCTCAGATCTTTAAATTTTTTTTTGTTTGGTATTTTTCATTGTATTGTTCCTTTATATCCGTTGTTAGATTAATACTCACATATTTTCTTCTTTTTCAGGTTATTGTGAATGGGACAGATTTCCAGAATTCTTCTTCAGCAGAATTGTTCTTTAACATAGGAAAGCTGCTGCTTTATGAATGCTGATCTTGTAACCTGCCACTTTGCTAAATTCATTTATAAGGTCTGATAGAGCTTACAAGTCATCTTATAGAGCTTTTTATTTCTGCTATATATAGGATCATGTCATTCAGCAAATAGAGATAGCTTGACTTCCTCTTTTCCTGTTTGAATTCCTTTGATTTCCTTCTCTTATCTGATAGTTCTGGCTAGGGTTTCAAGGACTATATTGAATAAGAGTTGTGAGAGTGAACAGCCTTGAATTTAGTGGGAATGATTTAAATTTTTCTCCACTAATTGTGTTGGCTATGGGTTTTTCATCAATGGCTCTTACCAAATTCAAGTATTTTCCTTTGATCCCTGTATTCTCCAGAGTTTTGAGCATAAATGGGCACTGAATTTTATCAAAGGCTTTTTCACATCAGTTCGGATAACACTTTGGTCTTTGTCTTTAATTCTGTTAAGTGGTGAATCATATTTGTTGATTTGATATGTTGCAACAGCCGTGTGTTCATGGAATGAAGCCTACTTGACTGTGTTGTGTTATCTTCTTGATGTATTTTTGGATGTGATTCACCAGAAGTTTTTTAAGGAATTTTGTGTCTGTGTTCATTAGGAAAAATTGGTCTGTAGTTTTCTTTTCTTTATGTATCTTTTTGGGTTTTGGAATCAGGGTTATATTTGCCTCTTAAAAAGTATTTGAGAGTTTTCTGCCCTTTCAATATCATGGAAAATTTTGTAGATGATTGGTGATTTTTCTTCTGTACAGTTGTGGTAGAATTCTGCTGTGAATCCATCAAGTCCTGCGCTTTTCTTTATTGGAAGCCCTTTGAATGCTGTTTCAACTTCACTTCCTGAGATTGAATTATTTAGATTTCCAGGTCCTTCTGTGATAATTTGGGGGTGTCATGTGGCTAGGCATTTGCCCCTGTCTTCCAGATTATCAATCTTTGAAGAGTATTCATTTTCAAAATAAGTTCTAATAATCCTCTGGATTTTGGAGGAGTCAGTGGTGATGCCTCCATTTTCATCTTTGATTTTGTGGATTTGCTTCACTTCATTCTTCCTTTTGTTGAGGTTGGCTAGGGATCTCTCAATTTTACTTAAGTTTTCAAAGAGCCAACCCTGTGTTTTGATTCTTTGCATTGTTTTTTGTTCTTAATTTCATTCATTTCAGCTCTGATCTTTGTTATTTCCTGTCTTCTGTTGTATTTGGGATTGAATTGTTCCTCTTTTTGTAAGGATTTGAGTTTGATCATAAGCTTATTTATTTGGTCTCTCTCCTGACCCTCAAACAGAGCAGTCAATTTCCTTCTTAAGAACATTTTCCTACTGTCCCAGAGATTTTGAAATGTCGTGTCATCATTTTTAATCATTTCTAAGAATTTCTTGATTTCTGTTCTCATTTCATCTTTGATTCATTCTTCATTTAAGAGAGCATTATTCAATCCCCAAGTGTTTAGGTTCTTTCTATTGTTTTTCTTGCTGTTAATTGCTATGATTATACTGTTGTGGTGTGACAGGATACATGAGATTATATCAATATATACCATTTTTCTAATAAAATATAAAATTGCAATCAAAATGTGTATTTTCATATTGATTCATTAAGCTTATGTTTTAGTTCAAAATTGGAGTATATGCAGTGTTTTTGGACTTATGTCACTCTTTTTCTTCAGTCAGTTGATAAAGAGCTCTAATGCATTTATAATTATTTTACTAAATAAGTAAAGTCACTCATCTACTTGAAAGCCAATTCTACTAGCTTTTATTTTATCTTCAGTAAATTAGAAACTGATCATTTTGTCATTGTGCTATTTAATTATTCTTAGTTCAGAAACTGGTTACTTTCAATGATGTGGCCATTTATTTCTCTGAAGAGGAATGGGAATGCCTGGAGCCTTCTCAGAGGAACTTATATAGAGATGTGATGTTAGAGAACTACAGAAATCTGGTTTTCCTGGGTGAGTGTATATATATTCTCTTAAAAATTCCTAAGTGAATTATTAGTATTAAATTTTCTTCCCTTATAGAAAATTACCATAAAAATGTTTCAAATTCTTGCTTGCTGTCATTTTTTTTTTCAAAAAGAGTGAGAGTGAGAGAAAAAGAGAATCAATTTTACTTAGTTTTTTATCTAGTTTCCTTTGTTCCAACACTTAGTTGTATATGTGGTACTGGGGTTTGAACCCAGGTCCTCATGCATACCAGGCAAGTGTGATACTGCTGAGCCACTCTTCCAGCCCCATATTCTTGCTTTCAAGAAAAGAGATGGACAAGGTTTTTTGGTTAAGACAGGAAAATATTAGTGACTTTTTAAAAATCTTTAATCTGTGTCTTTCTTCAGGTGATAAATATCCTTTGCCTTAAGTAAGTGATACTTAGAGAAATTCAGTGATATAAAAGATTGTAGCCTGCACATAGCAGAGAATACAGATGAAAGGTCCAAAATTCAAGGATAATGACAAACTTCAAAATGTTGATTTAGAAGTTATCCATCAGAAAAGATTTTTAAGAAACTTTGATTTGTTTCACTTGCTATCATAGAAGAACATGTGCTGCTTTGGTTATCATGATATCAAATTTGTTGAGGTCACAGCTATTCAATTCAGTATTTATTGATGATCATTAGTAGTGTGTAAATTTAAAAATTTTATAACACATTAAGCAAGTTAACTTTTTTAAAAAATAAAGAGTTAATGAGATTTGTAAAGTGTTTATAGTAATGTCAGGCCTAAAGAAAGTGTTCCATAAATGACAGTAGTTGAAAAAAGTTCGTTGAGATCTCCTCCTTTTCTTCCAGTGATGTCCAAGTACATTCAGATTCACAACCCACACACTCCCCTTTGCTTGTGAAGGTCAGATTGTTCTGACAGTTCTTCACTTATTTGTGGGTCTTTCAGAAACAGGTACACATTTCTGGAGAATTCTAATTCAAAACATTGTAATATATTAATATCATAAAATAGTTTTTCTAATATTATTTGTATACTAATTCATTATAATTACCTTATCAGAACTCTTTTTATTTTTTTATTAGTGCATTATGTTTGTACCTAGTACTGGTATTTGTTGTCACATATTCATAGATGTACACAATACCGTGATATAATTTGGAAAAATCCTCCCCAGCACTCCCCCACCTGCCTCCTTTATGCCTTGGTCCCTTTGCTTCTCTTTCTGGTATATATATTTATTGTAATATTTCCAATTATAGGGACATAATTCTTATACCTATGAAGAAGATTTATTTCATATATTGGATAGTAGTAAATAGAATCACATACTTATATAGGCTTGGGGTATACTTTGTTTTAGCTCAGTTCCAGCATTTCCCCTTCCTCCCACCACCTATTCTTTTTAAGTGTATTTGATAATAGAATATAACATTAATTGTTGTATAAAATCATGCAGTATAACTTCTTCTAATTCAATTTCCTGCATCCCCTCCGCCTCCTTTTCCTTTCCCTTCTTTGTACTGGTCCCTTATTTACTAAATAGCATTATCAGTGACTTGTTGATACATACATTGATGAGATTCACTAGGATATGTTCATACATGAAAATGAGCAAGTTGAGTCTGATTCCTTCTATGAAGTTTTCCTTTTCATTTCTTTCTTCCTCCATTTCCTTCACTTTTGACTAGTCCTCTGTTCTATTTCTGTATTTTGGGGTTGCTTGCTCATTTCAGAGAGAAGATTTGACCTTTGGTTTTTTCAGTCTATCTTATTTCACTTATCATAGTATCCTCAAATTCCACCCATTTGCTAGTAAATGACATAATGTTATCTTTCTTGCAGCTGTGTAATACTCCATTTTCTGAAAATGCTACAATTTCTTTATGCATTCATCAGTTGAAGGGCATGTTGGTTGTTTCCATCACTTAGCTTTTATGAATTGAGCTGCAATGAATATTGATATGGATGCATCCTTGTAGTATGCTGATTTTACCTCCTTTGTGTCCGGTCCCTGCTGGACGGGACTGGACAAATGATGGCCCATATGGGGAAAGACTGGCCTAGAGCTGGGGAAGTACTAGCCTAGAGCTGGGGTAGGATCTCCTGGGAGGAGAGGAAGTACTGGCTTCGAGCCGGGGAAGGACATCCTATGTTTTCTTGAAGAATTTTTTCTGTGTGTTTTTGTATGCTTATTGTTTGTGTGGGTTTTGTAATATTGTTGTAGTTGCAATTTTGTTAGGGATTAGAATTCACCATGGGCTTGGAAATGTAATGGTTAGGGATTAGAATTCACCAAGGGCTTGGAAATTTCATGAATGAGAATGGAACAACCGCTTATGGAGTTATTGAAAAGAAATGATACACCTTTAAAAACAGCCACGGCCCGGGCATTCCTTAAGATAATGGAGGAATGTTGCCCTTGGTTTCTAGAGGAAGGGCTAGCTGCCCCAGAGTCATCCTGTTGCTGTTTGTATATGTCTTTCAAGAAAGGTTGCTATATTACATAGAGGTTTTTAAGTTGTTTTTCAGAGCCTTTGGTAGTTTTCTAGAGAGAAAAATATGGATTGAGGAAGAAAACCTGCCGGTCCCGCTTCGGCGTAACTAGAGAGACTTTGACATCTTAGCCGCAGCTGCTACAGCCCTGGTGGTGACTGTGCTGATGGCGGATCTTGAACAACTTGTCCAGCTCAGCTGCAAAGGCTTTCACAAATTAGGATCAATACCTGCACATTGGACTATTAACCTAACCAACAAGTTTATCTACTGCAAGAAAAAATGGACATTTTGGTGGACATTGGGTCTAACATATGGACATTTTGATGGACATTGGGTCTATGTGTATCTGCAACCTGCCTGGACTGAGTTTTGGCTACCTAAGTAATCTGGCTAGGTCTTGGAGAAGAGTGGCCAGTGTTATCATGTGTTTTGTGATTGGTCTTGTGGTAAAAAGGCATGGAAGGGATCAAGCAAGCTTATGCTGCCCTCAGAGTAGATGACCATGAGTCAGCAATGCAAGCTCAAGGGGCTGGTAGTCAGTGATGGGAAAATTCTTTCAACCCCCTTATCAACCTAAGACATGAAGGGTGTCTTATGTTGCACCTCATTCCAAAGACAGGTAAGAAAGGGGAGTTGTGAATGGAAAAACCTAAGGCAGACACAGTCACTTGTTTGTTATCCTCTTCTCAATAAAAATAAAAAAGGAGGAGATGTGGGGGTTTGACCCAACATGAGGCCCAGCTGGCTTGTAGAAGAATTGGTGGTAAACAACTCTGACCCAGCTGGCTTGTATCTTAATTAGTGATGTATTGCTTGACCACATGACTAAGCTATTTGGTCACTCATTTGTACAATTGGATAAATGTGTTTGCACTGTGCCCCTATTGGTTGTTATAACAGATAAATAGAGTAGCGACTAGTCAGGTAAAGGAAGCAGGCAAGCAAGGAAGCAGCCCTGTCCTGAAGCAGTCAGAGCAGAAGAAGCATGGAAGAAGCAAGCAGCAGTCAGGAGGAAAGCAGAGAGAGGGCCGCAAGCTGCCTGAGAGACCACCACCTGCTGCCTGAGAGAGTCAGAGAGGCAGCAGGAGAGACGGCGGAGAGATCAGAAGTGGTAGAAGATGCAGGCAGTAAGAGCTTCAGCTGCGGAAATAAGGACTCTGGTATGGCAATAGAAACAAGGACTCTAAATGTTAATAGCCTTGACTCCATGAGAGGGAAGGAGGGAAGTGCCTGGAGGCCTTTAGCCATGGTAAAGAGAGAAATAAAGTACTTAAAAACTTAAGAGCAAATGGGTCTAGTTTAATGCTTTGTCCGGTCCCTGCCAGCCGGGACCGGACACTTTGAATATGTACCAAGGGGTAGAATGGACAGCTGGGTCAAATGGTAAAACCATTCTTAGTTGTAGAGGATTTTCCAGTTTCCTAGAGTGGTTATACCAGATCTCAGTCCCAACAACAAAGCATACGTTTCTTCTTTTCCCCACTTCCCTGCCTTTGTTTGTTTATTGAATTCTTGATTATTTTCATTCTAACTGGAGTGGTGAAAACTCAGTATAGTATTAATTTGCATTTCTCTAATTGTTAGAGTTATTGAGCCTTCTTTTTCTAAGCACACAGGGAGAAAGAATGAATTTAATTTATTTTTTCATCTAGCCTTTTTTTCTGAAATATGTAGTTGTATATGTCGTGCTGGGGTTCCAACCCAGGTCCTAGTGAATGCAAGGCAAGTATTCCAAC
>PVKS010050828.1:0-11403 GCA_004027875.1 Aplodontia rufa
TCCCTCCCTTTGTCCTTTCTGAGAACAGCACGGAGCAGCAACTTCATCAGCTGCTCTGCGCTCCCTTTCTCAAATTGACTAAACAAGAGCACCCTCCAAGGACGTAGACTTGTTGCTCTGAGAATGTGCTGCAGGCTCTGAAAGTAAACCTCATCAAGCAGTTAAAATATGTGTGTGTGTGTGTGTGTGTGTGTGTGTGTGTGTACTGTTGAGCAATTACAGCGTCATTAGAATAAGCATGTTCTCTCCCAGAGCAGTTTTTCTGAATGAGCCATACTCATTTCAAGGGGCATTTTCTGATACATTTTCTAAAAGAAAAATTTTACTTAAATGTACTCATAAAAATGAAATGAATATACAAATCACCCAGGTTTAAATATGGTTTGAGTAAGGAGAATCTGCCCTTATTTTATTTTGTGCATGCATTTATGACTTTTATAAAGTGTCTCTTTTGTTGCCTGTTAACTTTTTCATCACAAATTCTTGGTCAGCCACCACTCGTCATTCGAATGACAGATGTAGCAGTCATATAATGGTTTTAAAAAGACTGCTATTATGCTGTCTTTGAACTTCAGCCACATATGTCTTTCCTGTGATGATTATTTCTTTTTCTATATAATTTGGAAATGCTTCAGATACGAGTTTTTTCCTTAAGAGCCTGATGCTGTCTTGGCTCTCATTCCATCTGAACTTTGCAATGTCAAGGACTTAGCCCCAATTCTTCTTTCTTCCTTTTTCCTCACGTCAGCAAAATATGCTGGGTCCAGTTCCCAAATAATTCCCCCAAATGCACTGCCCCTCACCTCTGTCTGTACTACTTCTGTCCAAACCATTATTATCCTTTGACTAGCTTGGATTCTTGCAATACCTATCCTAAAAACCTTCTCCACAAGAAGATGATGCTTTTGAAATGTAATTCAAGTGAGGTCACCCTACTGCATAGAACCTTTCAGTATCTTCTCATTGCAATTGGAAATGAAATCCCTGCTCAGGACCCTGATTTCCTTCTCTTCTTCCAACCTCATCTCAAGCCATTGTCCATTGAGTCCATTGAGTGACTCACAATGATGCCAGCTATACCCAACTCCTATAGCTAAACTTGGCCTCCTTTGTTCTGGCTGGAATGTTCTTCCGCTGAATATCTCATGGCTGAATGCTCTTGTCCTTCAGATATCATCTCTTCAGAGCTCTCCTTCCTGGCTGTTTAATGTAAATAAGTCACCAAGTCACTTGAATTCTCTACAGTGTAGTACTTTTTACTCACTATTTTCTATTGCATGTATGCATTTCTTTTTTATTGCTTATAAATGTAAGGTCCATTGGAGAATATGACACTTTTATTTCTACTCCCTAGTAGCTAGAATGGTACACAGTAGACATTCAATAAATGGATTCAATAAAATGGATGTCAAAGATGATGGGCTGGAGTGGTGGCTCAGTGGTAGAGTGCTTGCCTGACATGTGCAAGGACCTGGGTTTGAACCCCAGCACTATCAACACAACTAAGTGTCAAAAAATCAGATGAATAAATAAATAAAATTGATTCTCTAACTTTAAAAAAATGAAATCATCTCTAATCCTGCAATTTTTCTATTTCTGGTCTGTCTGGCCATTTATTTTGCTGGCCTTGTTCCATCTTAATCTGTATCAGTGGCCTTTCTAAACTTTAATACTATGACCTCTGTTACTGTTTTTATATAATATATAATACATTCTTTTGGAACAGTTAAAAGCATGGGATGTAAATCAGATTGCTTGGGCTTAAAATATATCTACTCTTCTGTGTGACTTTTAATTTTCCAATTTGTAGACCAGGTCACAAGTACTACTTATTTTCAGTGTTAAATGAGATAACAATGGTTTTAATGTTTGGAATTGTGCCAGGCACATGGTAAGAAGATAGCACATGCTACCTATGTAATTTTTATGTTCAGATTTTCTGTGATTATAATTCTCTAATATTTTTCTTCAATATATGCTGTAGATTGTAGTGTATTTATTATTGCTAATACCATCATGAAATGAAAGTGTAGCAGATCTGTCAATTGGGTTAGCATTAATTATTTGTATTATCCTGGAAAAGTCACTTTACCTTCCTGGGATTAGGATTTTTCCTCTGTATAGTTAGTGTGGTGTTAAAATATAACAAAAATTGTAACAGGAAAGCCATTTCTAAAGTTCTACTGAAGTTCAATTTTAATAACATGATAGAATAGAGAGATTCTTTAGTTGAAAGAGCTAAGCCAAAGCCAGGGCCTTAGTCTTTCTTCTCCCCCTCATCCTTTTGCTTCATGCAGTCCCCCAAGCAGAACTTTAGAATCTGTGCTTTTCTCTTCATTTTATGAACATTTCCTATGGGTATTACTTTAGTACAATCATTCTTCTGCATCTGTAGGTTTTTGCATCTGTGGATTCAACCAACCACAACAGAAAAGAAATATTTTTTTCTTCACTGAACATGTACCAAATTTTTTCTTGTCATTAATCCCTAAAACTACAGCACAACATCTTTTTACATAATGTGTACATTATATCAAGTATTTATTATAAGTAGTATAAAGGTGATTTAAAGAATATGAAAAGACATGCACACATTATATACAAATATCATGATACCACCATTTTTATAAGGGACTTGAGCATTTATAGATTTTGATATCCATAGGGGTCCTGGAACCAAATCCACATATATACTTTGAGATGACTGTATTTATTTTATTTTTACTCAGTAACCAAGATACTTTGGTTTTAAATTCAATTCTATTGCTTATAAACTGCTACTCAAAATTCTACAGTTCACAGCTATAGGCTTCATAGATGAAAAAAACTCTGTTCTGTACATATAAGAAGCTGATATTTAATCATGGTATCAGATGACTATGCTTTATTTCTTTTGATTGGAATATTGAATGATAATGACAGTTCCTAAGAGTACACTTTCTAGTATTGACCTTACAATGGAGAAATATTGTGAATATCTTAGAAGGTACATATTATTAAAATGTATGTTTCAGACTATCAGTTTCATAATTTTTTGTGACCCTCTATAATATCAATGCCCTGAAAAAATTGAAAAATGTATGTAATTATATTGTCTATACATGAAATGAATGAATGATTCTGGAATGTGTTTCTGTTCAATGTTTCCCCAATCCTCATATTAATTGTCTCATGCTAAAGAGCACGTTCTTGTGTTGTAGAAGAAACCTTGATTTGGAAAGTTTTTATACATTTGGGATAGACACTCACTGAAAATTCTGTGTTTCAAGTAAGCCTAAAGTGAGTTTTATAGTGTCATGAATCCTTTATTCTTAACATAAGAAATCACTGACTGTTATCTAATTCATTGGATTGAGTTTCTATGCATTCAGTTTTCTTAAAGCAGGTATACATGAATATTAAGTATTACTTATCTCCATTTGCCTCTGACCTTAATTCTTTTCTTATGATGGGTAGAAACTGTGACTAATGTGTTGCATTCCTGTACTATTATTTTTAATGCAGTTCTGAATTCTAATTAAAATTTCCTTTGAAATATTTTTACCCTCCAGTTCTAAATAGTTTTTAACTCTCTTTCATGTGCATGGGCAAAAGCTGAAGGTAAACATCTTCAGCTACAAGATTTAGTGCTGACAGCTTCTCTTCACTTTTTAGGCTGATAAAACACTTTGTGTGCTATAGAAGTATCTTCTTACTAAAGGAATAATCATTCCTATAGAATACTGTGTTCTGGGAATCCTGAGATCCTAGGGTTTCTGGGTGGTAAAGAAAGACCCTACCCTCTAGGTTACCCAAGGTACTTCTTGTCCCATAGACACCCAGTGCCATCAAGACTACCTCCATGACATTTTCCCTCTGTCAGTCAGTAGCTCCAGGTGTTACTTGAACTCTGAACTAGCCATGTTTCCATCAGAGTTAGCCATGTTTCCTACCCATTGCTCTCCGCCTCATCTGATGTTTTTCATATAAATCATTTAATCTCTGAGTATCCTATGTATTTTACTTACATATCATTTTAACTGTTCCCCATTCCATATATTTGAATGTAAATTCCATGCAGACTAACATGCTGTCTGTTTTTTTCCACTCTCTGTAGTTCTTGGAATAACTTAATATTTGTCGAAAAAAGGAATTAATGAATAAATACATCCTACTTTCCATTTCTTCTCTTTGTAAGTCTCCTTTTCCCCTTATTTTTTATCTAGATAATACCTTCTAAGTACTGTCGTACATTAGTTAAGGTATTGTTAGCCACCATAACAGATAAATCCCCTAATTTCAGTAATATGGCACAATACTTTATTTTTGTAAGAGTTCCTTGAGAAGTCTAAAATGAGCATTCATGATCACCTGACAGTTCTCTTCCTAGCAGTGATTTGGCAACATGGACCCTTTCTGTCATTTGCCTCCGCTCTGTGTAGCAATCTTCCAAGGCTACTGTGCTCATCTGAATCAAGCTAGCAGAGGCAGAAAGACATGTATCACGGCAAGTGGAACACATCCCCTCTGTTTATGTTCTTTGTTCCTCTTCTTCAGGGAGGTTGAGGATTGTGGACCATCTGCTGGTCCCAGGGTAAGAGAAAAGAGGTCTGGCAATTTAGTTAGCCAATCTGTCACAAATGGACACACATATGTGAGGTGCTTTGAAAATTAGGTAAGATTTGCCTAAACTGTGTCAGACTTGTTCCAATGAAATTCACTTCCACAGAGAGGTGAGGAAGGGACATAAAGGCACCAGATTTATTGGTGCATGGGAACTAATTTTTGTTCATGAGAGCATCTTCAGTAATCTTTTAGTAAGTTCCTCCCTTCACCTCTCCTCTTGGTCCCTCCTTCTTTGGTCTTTTTACAAAGATTTATTTTTATTTTTTTAAGAGAGAAGGATAGTGAGAGAGAGAATCAATTTTATTTAGTTTTTCATGTGGCTTTTGTTGCTCCAACACTTAGTTGTGTACATGGTGCTGGGGTTCAAACTTGCATCCTTGTAAATGCCAGGCAAGCTCTATAATCACTGGGTCACCACTCCAGCCCCACAACTGTAATTCTTATTCTATAAGTTTATCAATCTTTTAATGATCTTCTTTGATAACAGAACAAATAGTGGGTAATATATTAAAAATAAAAAAATCTCCACTACAATCCTCATACTATTCTACTTATTTTCATGATAAAAATTATGATAATGGAATATTAACACTTCTATAAGCCAAAGGTTTCTGAAGTCCCCCTTTTTGTAGCATAAACTTCAATAAAATCCAGCCCCTGTTTTACAAAGTTTTAATTTCAGGATCTCACAATCTCAGAATACAAAGTATAGAATTTTCTTGCCTCTTCTTTGTCTAACATCCAGACACATTTTTACTTTTCCTGATTTACTTAGTATGTATGTGGCTAAGCCGTATCAAGCACTAAATTATGAATTTTGGAAGTCAAGGGCATGCCATGCTAAATTAAACTCCAGAGTTCTCATCAAGTGAATTCTGCTTTGTAACAAACAAAAACCAGGTTTGGGAATAGAGGTTGGAGTTTTGGGTTGTCAAGCCAGTATCATGCCGAAACAGAGCCTAGATAATTACTACTTATTTCAAAATGTTAAGTGGATGAGCCAGATGTTTGCATATGAGGGGAAGCATTTTTAAATGACAGCTTTTCAATGACTTTTAAACTATAAACTATGTGGTAGCAAAATGTTACAGGACTATTTATTCAAACAAATGGTTAAAAATATCAAAATATATTTTGTCATGTTAATGCATAAAAAAGAAAGACCCAAAATGAAAAAAGTGTCACTAATGAAGTAATAGATAAAAATTCCAATGAATTAAAATAGTGATCATGGTCATAAATAGCACTGGGAAGTCCCATAGAAAACCAGGTTTTCCTGGAACAGATTTGTAATTCTGTTCTTTTCATTTTACATGAAAAGAATAAGAAAGCTAATTTTGTCTTCTTATTAGGGATACTTGGTGGTTTTGGAATCTCAGATGAGTGAAGATGTTGGCAACCCTTTTTTATGTGTATCCTTGAGGGTTTACCTACAACACACCTCCTCTCTGACAAACATGGTGACTGTTGTGAAGTACTCCTTTTGACTTTTCCCTCAAGTGCTTAATTCAGCATTATTAATAGACCTTGAAAATTCACAGATGGGTAAGATAAAGTCTTCCCTGCAAAATGTAGCCTGATGAGAGGTGCACATGTCAGCTGTTGGAACATGCAACAGAGGCCCAGAGAGAGCTGGACTCTGAGGAGGTACCTGTATGGATGACATCATAAGAAAGTTCAGGCCTTCTGGGCTCTGCATTTTTAAGAGGCAGTGACAGTCATTCTCATCTTTGTATCTCTGGTTCCTAGGTGCCTGCTCTCCTTTAAAGCCTGAATTCATTTCTCCCAACAGTTTCAAGTAAAAGATACTATTAAAGGGGGGCAGCTATAATAAGAGAAAAAAGCTTTCAAACCCAGATTTTCCAGCATTGGTTAGAGTTGTAGGTTAAAACAGGGCTTCTCAGTAGTAGAACTATTGACATTTGGGTCTGGAGAGTTCTTAGTTGTGAAAAGGTAGTTTGTGAATTATAGGATGTTTAGCCTCATCTGTGGCCTCCATTGGTAGATGCCAGTAGCAAACTCCCTGTCCCTTAGTTGTGACCACAGTATATTTTCAGATATTCACAAATGTCCCTTGGAGTGAAGGTGAGGGAAATCATCTCTGGTTGAGACACAACCAACTAGAAGATATCTGTTCTCGCCAGGCCCTGTCTCTATTTTCTTCATATAGATCATATTCATTTGCTATGGGATGCTTTTATCTTATACCTTCATCTAAAATATTTATAAGTTTTCTTACCTTCTAAAATATCATCTCAGGTGGTAAAAATATCATCACAGAGGCAGGGACCATGTCTGCTTTGCATGTATGTTTGTTGTTTTATAAAACTACTGTACTAATGGTGTCTCCTACTTGTGAGGATCAGAATAAGAATTCGATAATGGAACAATTAAAGTGGAAGTTGAAAAAGTGCTTGTGTGATTGCACATTTTATCTCTCCCTGTCTCCACACCCTTGTTGGGGTCTGACCTTCACTCCATTTCATCAGCTGCCCTAGAGTGATCTTGTTACTATTTGTATAAGTTCCTTCAGGAGGGGCTGCTAGGTTGTGCTTTGTTAAGCTTGCTAATTTTGATACAAATAAGATCAGGGTGGGTTGGAATGTGCTAATCACAGGTGTTCCTAAGTTGTTTTTCAGTACTTGAAATCTGCGTAACCCCTGGTAACTCCCTTAGAAGGATTACTATTGGTTCCTTGGCTGTCTCCCCTCTCTATAAAAACCCGTGTGCCTTGGTAATAAACGGATTTTGAGCTGCCATCTGCTGTCTGTGGCTGACTCATTTCCCTGGCTGAGAGGGAAGGGATCTCCTACGAGGGGGAATCCGGGTTTCAGGCATGGCACTCACCCTCCTGATTGGCTCCTGGGGGACCATCCAGCTGGTCTGGATTGTCCCACCCTGCCCTCAGAGAAGCCTGAGGTAGCGACACACCGTTACAATGTGAGTCTGTGTTTCTTCCACAAAGATGTGGACTATATCCCCACACTTTGGCTCTGGCCTCAACTTATGACTTGCTTTAATTAATGGAATAACAGCAAGTGGGACATTAGAAGAGACTTGAGAATCTCACACCTCTTTATGTTTAGCCTGTTGGAGAATGAGGGACTGCGAGGAGGGATGTTCTGGCTGACAGCATCAGAAACCAGCTGCCGACCTAATGCATGAGTGAGTCCAACTGAAAACAGTTCTTGGCCTAGAAGAACCACTTCACTGAGCCTAGCTCACTTCCAATCTGTATAATTCTGAGCTAAAGAAATGGTTATTATTTAAATCATTGATTTTGAGGGTTCTTAAAGCTGATGGATGAATATTTCTTCATATTTTCATTCACTGGAGCTTGGATTTTTTTTTTTTGTAGAGAGTGGGCAATAATGGTGTAGTAGTTAACTAGAGCTGCTGTAACAAAGTACTACAAACTAGGTGGCTTAAATCATTGACTCAAGGTTCTGGAAGCTGAAGTCTGAAATGGGGGTATTGGCAGAGTTGGCTTCATTTCAGGGCTGTGAGGGTGAATCCTCTCTCCTCAGTGTGTAGAAAACTACCTTTGTGTTTGTGTGGTGTCCTTTACTCTGTGTCTTTGTATCCAAATGCCCCCATTTTATAATTGTACCCCTCATTGTAGATTAGAGACCATCCTAACTGGGAGTAACTAAAAGATGATGCCAAAATGATTCTTTCCTGTCTTAATAAGGAACTGAATTTTATTGATGTTTATGCTGCAAATAGGGGGACTTCAGAAACCTTTGGCTTATAGAAGTGTTACTATCCCATTATCATAATTTTATCATGAAAATAAGTAGAATAGTCTGAGGATTGTAGTGGTAAGTAGTTCAATAAGGAGGTTATATGGGAGTTTCACTACAGTGAAGACCTGAGCTCTTGTTGTGGGGAGGAGAGACGGATGACAGGAGATGCTTTATTGCTATAAATATGCTGTGCTGTCAGTGAGCACCTGGAAGTTTTATTCATTCTGGGAATCACTCTTTAAGAGTGATAGACAAGGTGGGGCACACACAGGTGAGCATGATCAGGAGGGAAAGGGTCTTGATAACATGTCATACAGCTTAAGCTGGAGAGAGGGAAAGTGCAGTAAGACTGATAACAGGTTTTAGCTGCTTGAAAGGTTGTCACTGGGGAGAGGGATTAAACTTGGTCTTGTGTGGCCCAACAGAACTGGGACCCATAAGTTAAAACTTCAGCAGACAGCTTTTAGCTACAACATATGGGTTGAAATTCTTTAGCTGGAGCAATCTCAAGAGGAAACAGTCAGGTATGTTTCTTTTGGTCCTGAGAATTCAGGTGCTGCTCCAGTCAGTGAGGAAAGGAATTATTTCTGTCAAGGTTTTTGTGGCGTCTGATATTGTATGACATTAATGTAAGTAAATCAGATTTTTGTTGCTTGATCTGCAAATGGAATAGAAAAACACAGACTACAAACCCTCCAAAGGATAAATCATTACTCTAATTGTCAAATAATCAAATGACATAAACATCTGTTTTCTGAATTAATTGAAGCAAAAGGAACCCTCCCCATCCACAAAACACTTAAAAGCACTTTTTATGCTTAAAGCATAACTTTGATCAGTGCTCTATTTTTGCACCTATAGTTTGTCTCACATAATTAGTACCTTATCATATTGCCTTATTGTTTAGTTATTTCAGTGTTAGCATTTAAATTGTTGGTCCATAATTATACCATGCTATAACACATAAAGCTTTCTTTCCTTCTAACTGTTCTCTGTCTATTCCTTGTCTTCCCATCTAGATTTTAAGTTGCTTTTAATCAAACCAAAAACTTCATGATTTTTATTAAAATGCCTTATGAGAGAGCTCTCAAACTAATTTCTCTGATCTAATAAGCATCATAAATAAGAGACCACATGAATATATTGTTCCTTCATTTACAAGTTATTTCATAAACAGAGGCAAACAATATATATAGGCACGATATATTAAACTAATAAAGAAGCAATCCTCTCAATAATATTTATAAAGGGTCCATTCTCTATCCACCAGTGATAGCAACCATGAGGAATGGCAGATGCCCTAAGATTCTCTTATTTTTAAATAGCTCAGAGTCTAGCTTGGCAGAAATTTCTAAGACACCAGAAGCATTAACTTCTCAACTTCTTGGAAACATTAAGAGAAATGAGTACTGTAGTATTTGGTGGTGCTTTAAAAATTGAGTCTGTTATGAAGGGTGGAAAAGCAGGAATCCTGAACAAATACAAAATGTCAATAAGAGGAAGAATTCCAAGACTGTGGAAACAATTGAACAAAATCCTAGTTTTGTGTGTTGAATAGTGTCTGCCCTACAAACACATAAAAGTCCTCATCCCTGGAATTATGACTGTGAATATATTTGCAAATGTAATGGAGCTAAAATGAAGTCGTCTAGGGTTAGGGTGGGTTGTGTCCTAACCCAAGGGTACTACTCACATCTAATTCAGTGATTTTATTGCAACAATAAGGGGAGATGGACACAAACACAAGCATGAAGAGAATGCCATGTGATGGTGGAGGCAAAAATTGGAGCAATGGGTCGAAGAGCCAAGAAATACCAAGTATTGCAACAAGTGCCAGAAGCCAGGAGAGAGGCAGGGAGCAGGTACTCCTTCAGGCCATTCAGAAGAGAACAACCCTTATGATACTTTGATATCAGCCTTTGTTCTCCAGGACTGTGAGACAATACATTTATGTTGGTAGTTTGACAAGGCATGTAGGAAGCGACTACACCTAGAGACAGGAAAGTAAGGTGGATATGTGGACAGAGAGGAGACCTACTTGAGTGAATCAGAAAGATGAATGATGGGGAGGAAGGAGCAAGACATGAGTTATGAAAGAACATTCCAGAAATAATAATGGCTTGAAATGGAGCTAATACTTCTCTATAGAACTTGTTGTATGTTAGACATCATTATATATGCTTTGCATATATTATCTCATTTAATTATCAGAAAAACCCTTAGAGGTATGTCCTCTACCCAGTGTTTTATGATGTCTTATGAATTTAGAGAATGTTATCCTTGTTTCACAGATGAGGAAATGGAGGCAAGGTGTTAAGTAACTTGTCTGAAAATGTTGAGCTAGTAAGCAATGGAGTCAAGATTAGAACCTAGAAAACACAGTCTCTCAACCTTCCTTGCATTGAAGAGGGCTGACACTCAAGAACAGCGTCTTCCTTTGGGTATAGATAAATAGGTGAGGTGCTTATTTTCATTCCTCAAAAGTACACTATAATTTAAAAGATGTTTTAGGTTACAATATTTAAAATATTGGGGCTGGAGTAGTGGCTCAGCAATTACAGTGCTTGCCTGGCATGTATAAGGACATGGGTTTGAACCCCAGCACCATGCACACAAGGAAGTGCTGGAGTAACAAAGGCCACATGAAAAACTAAATAAAATTGATTCCCTCTTTCTCTCTCTCTCGCTGTCCCTCTCTTTCTTTAAAAAAATATCTGAAATATCTTCATTGATGGTATAATAATTTGTTCGTCACCTGTCTATAAATCAAAACTAGCTCCTCACATTTCATTTTTAGAACAATGTCTAATAAGAAGTTAGGTCACCTAGTCATCATAACTTCGCTGATTCTTTACTCTTTGTGTCCAAACAGCATGTTAATTGCTTCAGAAGTCATACTTTCCCTAGCACAGCTATAATTAATTGAAAAGACAAGGCCTGGATAACCAAAGCAAATTCACTGCTTGTCTATGGTAATTCTTCCCTAAGGATTTTCCCAGAGTGTTTCTAATTAGAGGAAAATGAGCCAGCACATTAGACAGACCCAAATCTG
>PVKS010050829.1:0-11391 GCA_004027875.1 Aplodontia rufa
TTACATTTACCTTTAGCATTGGGAATGACTTATTGATTACTTCATTCATTCACTGTGTCTAAACAGGATTCTGTCACACTCACAGGCTATAGAAAAGAAGAGAAAATCTGCTATAAATTAAGAATGAAACAAATGATTGCCTGTCTACCATGAAATCATAGCCTGTAATGTGCAAGCTAGTCTGATTTAGACCTGTACTGTTTTTGATTCCTATTCTTTTCATGCATGAAGCCAGAACAGAGGATTTTGATAAATCACATTATTGCTGAAGGACTTACAGCCCTGAAAACAGAGCAGCTTAGGAAAGAAAGAGAAAGATGCAGAAAGAGTGAGGACGCATAGGTCTGGACCCCACACCTATAAGCTAATTGCATGGTAGGTTTGTTGATGGAGGCGGTGGATATTTTCCCCCTTCCGGGTTGTATATCTCTCCACAGTGTGAATTCCATGCAAGCAAATTTAGAACAGTAACTAATGAGAAGATGTTTTTAAAAAGTCAATAATCAGGGGCACTCTGTGCCAGATGTCACTATTACTTACATCTTGACTGAGGAAACCCATTGAGACGATATGCAGATCTGTGCATCCAGCCTCAAGATTTCAGTAATTCAAGTTCCCATTCCAACTCTGTCTGTGAAAAAGACACCTGTGATGCCTGCTTCCAACAACTCCTATTGAGCAACAAATTCATAGACACAGGAAGAAAACTGATAAAAAGAAAGGATGTGGAATCAGTGGGCATCCCAGTGAATGTCATTGAACTACCTGAATTCCAACACTATTGTGGGAGTGATGGTGTGTTGACAAAAACATTGACTGAGCATTAGTAATGCTACAGTGGGGGCTTTCATCTGGTAAGCAGTGCTTGAGGAGGAAAAGCAGCCAAGGTAATGGAACCTTCTTACATTTCATTACCTTCCTTTTTGTTGTATATTCCCTTGTTTTGGCCTCCTGCTGGACATGCCAGATGGCCCTGGTTATGGGTGATCGGATTTGGGTGTGTGTTCATGATGTTGGGATCAGGTGATTCCAGGCAAGTGCTCTGCCACTGAGCTACATCCCATGTCATATAACTGCATTTTTACAAAGCCATCTTAAAAACACTGCCATTACATGGTACTACAATAGTCTAACATTGCTGAGAATGTGTCTCAGAAATCCACAGTAGAGCTTAAACCAACAACTGAGGACTTCAGTAATTTCCTATGCTGGAATATCTGGGAAGGTGCAAACGTTGGGCTTTAACATGGAAATTCATTGAAAAGAACAGGTCTGCCACATTTTAAGATGTCCAAAAGCCCTTCTACACAATTCTAAAACTCTATCATGAAAACTTTTATGAAGAAAATGTCTCATTTTTCATCTATACAGCGTGTATCATGTTGACTTTGTGACAAAAACAATGCATCAATTTGAAATAGGCTTCTGAAAACACATGTATTTACTGTTGATGCTATTTTTACAGGCACATCAGATGAATTGCAGTAGGTTGAGCCCTTTGTCAACAAAATCTTTTTCAAATAAAATATTTTTCAAAAATTATGAAAAAAATTGGAACTGACTTTTTCTATACAAACTCATTACTTGTCTTATGAAGAAAGAAGAAATGTAATCATTTAGCAAGAGTTGAATCCCATCTCAGTGAATCCAGATGTTCAAAGTAGCTGATGCAAAGCAGCTTTATTTGAAGGAAAATAAGTTTGTAATGAAAAATAAAAAACATAGGTGACCTCAGCATAGAAAGGAATGTTCACAAGTCAAGATTTGAGATTTGGAAACTATCTGAGATGAAAAATTTAGTGGACAGGGTGACGAGCATCCCTGAGATGTACAGCAAGAATAGAGTCCTGTTTGCTGAAGACAGAGGCCTGGAGGAGGGTAAAGAAGGAATACTAATGGAGCCCACCATCTAAATGTTTAATGGGAGAGGAAAGAAATTAGAAAAGGCAAACTGTACTTGATGCATAAAGGCTGAAATTTCTGTAAAGTTGATACAAGACAACATTTGAGTATGAGTTCTAGTTCAAAACGTGAAACAGATTCAAAGAAAACCATGTGTTCACACACCGTATACCACTGAAAGCAAAATATGAGTTGGAAATCTTGTTACCAAAAAAGAACAATGAAATCACACACATGTTGTGTGGTGGATGGAACTGGTCTGCTTATTAGGATGTATGCAGAAGCATGGACAACAAGATCCACCAAGTGCTGGAAGGGAAAGACTTGAGAAATTTCTAGGTGCAGAGAAATCATATTTTGAAGGAGAGGGTAAATGAAAGACATTTTCAGATAAAAGAAACTTTAAAACTCTGTTGGTTACAGGCCTTGGCTGTAGGAAATGTAAAGAAAGTTTCTACAGGAAAAGCAAAAAAGTAAAAGAGTATCTTGAATCTTCAGTAAGTAATGCAAACCATTTGAAATGCTTATTTTATGTATGTTTGGCATAAGTGAAACTGACTTAAAAACTTCTTGGAGAATATCCATGAAGAATTCTAAGTGTTACCATTTGCCACAAATGATGTGAACAGGAAGGGACAGGAGTGTACAACCCTGCTGGGGACCCTGCAGGAGGGGCCCTCCAGCCCACCTGGGGATTACTTTCCTAAGCAGCCTGTCCTCCAGCTCATTCTCTCCTGGTGACTTGGAGCTGCCATTAAGCAGAGTGTCTTACCAATATGAATATCTCGCCTGCAGGACTACCATCTTCAAAGTTAATATCACACAACACTGAAGGTAAAGCTTTGAGGATTTTCCCCAATAGCATTAAATAACACACAAAGGCTAATCCCTTAAAAATGTCATTAACTTCAGCTGAATTCAACCCTGATATTCATGAGACTGAAAGACCTTTCAAACCATCTTGTGTGCTTGACATAATAGCTAAGTGCAGAACATAGATCCAGAGGATCTGTACTGGGGTCAACTGACACAATGGAAAGAAGACCAGTGAGTTACAGTACTGTACCCATGTCAGAATGGGTGGGGTCAACAAGTGAATCGTGGCTGTAAGGGAAATACCTATTCTTAGGGAACACCTAAATACTAAAGGAAAAAGGGCCAGGATGTATGTAGCTGAACTTTTAAAAGCAGTGTACATACACATACATATACAGAGAAATAGAAATAGAAAAACAGAGGATGAAACTACATAAAGCCAATGGGGGGTGAAATGCTACCAAATAATTGAATCAGGTTGATGGGTATATTGCATTTTTACATTATTTATCACATTTATTTCTGATTCCAATGATTTGCAAATGAAAATATTTAAAATGAAGCAAATAAATTGCATGTACAATCATGATAATATCTGAATTCATCTTGCTTACAACTGAAGACAAATTGAAAGCAGTCCCGTAAGAAACACCTACTTAGGCAATAAACTCATTCTGTGGGCTTGTGGCAGGTGGCCCTTGTGTAAGCCACAGCTGCTCAGACACACAGAAGATACCCTTTCCCACATTCCTCTTCTAAGTCCCAGCCCTTCCCATGTCTTTAGTTGCATTCTGCCTATCAGCACTGGGGTTAGGTTCTTGTCTCAGACACTCAGAGGCACTCTTCTGGATGTCCACAGTGGATACCTTGAGGGGACATCTCCTTCGCTTGTGCTTCATTTTGGCTAGAGTGATGCACCTGATCAAAGCCAAGAATGACCCAAATATAGTGAGATGAATTCACTAGTGAAGACAATGTTGTTGCTATTTTCAATATGTATTATTTAAGTTTTAAAAGAATACTTATAGACTTAGAAAAGTTGATTGTGGGTTGGAAGATATGCAAAAAAAATTCAGAAAACAAGACATGGCCCAGAAGACAAGCTGTAATGTCTTGTGTGATCTGGGAGCAGATTCCATCTTCAAAGCATTCCTGCCTTCACAAGAGGGACCAGCACCATCTTGCAACCAAGAACAAGAGGCTGCAGTTTCTTTGACCTGGCTTGGTGGAGTCATCTGCTCTTAGGGAATCTAATGTTACTTTTGACAGTAAGGCTGGCTCCAATCTACAGGTTGGAGGGAAGGGAGAGAGTAGAGTGGTAATAGAGCTTCCTTAGACATAAAGAAAAATGCTTGTAAATGATAGAACAGGTTTCCAGCAGAAGTGCAGGTCCATTGCAGCCAGAAGACATTTGAGAACTGTCTAGGAATTTCCAGTGAGAATATGTGGGTCATCTGGTGTACAGGCTCCTAGAGAGTTTCATCCATTGAGCACCAATTAAAGATTGAATGCAAGTGCACTGACAAATACCTTTGCAGGAGAGACTTCTGCTGCTCCTTTGTCTCTGGAGACCTGCATTTTAAAAAAGTGAGAAATCATTTACACCAAATATCTGCACTAGCATATTATGACTGCCATTCCATGTACAAAGGTCAGCAGCTCACAGATGGCTGCGTGGATAGAGTTGATGGCTTTGGTAGACCCAGCTCTTCCATGGGTGTTCTCACAGTGATGACAGCCAGACCTTGGAGTGGGAAGGAAGTTGGTTTTCATTTAAACTTTTGACTGCAGCTTGTGGTGCAAGCCACTCAACTGCTTTAATCTCTAGTTTGCACACCTCTTGAAAGGCACAGTAGTGTGAATGCACTGAGTTTGATCATCTGTGGACATCAGCTTTTTCCACAACATTTTCATTGTCCCTGAAGCAAGCTATGTGACTGTTAGCCCCCCTCTCAACTCCCCAGAACCTCTACTGCATTGTTAGCCATTCATTAGTTCATGAAAATTTGGGTAATTTCTATTTTTGGATATATGAACAATGACACGGTGAACATTTGTATATGGATTGTGTCCTTGTATGTTCTCATTCCTTGTTTGTGTGTAAATAGGGGAACTGCAAAGTCACATGGTAACCTCAGACCAATTTTACGGGCCAATTTTATGTAGGCTTGGAACATCCTTGTTTCTACCGGGAGTCATGGCACATTCACCCTTTCTGCATTCTTGGGGCCTCTTTCACCTCAACAGTGGATACCCACATGGCTGCAGCCTGCACATGGACAGGGCACTACTTCCCCAAGCTCAAGTCAACTTGCAGAAGACAGAGAACAGCAGAGGCAAAAGCACTGCTCATTTGGTGGTGCTGCACAAAAGCTCAAACTGAGGTAAATTTGGTTTCCACAATTTGCCCGTGCATGAGGAATGATTTCCTAGTAATTCGCTGAATAGAGACATATATGCTGAGTCTGAAGGGCTTCCCTTCCGCTATCAAATGGACAGTAAGAGAAAAGGTGAGAACTGAGGGCTTTGGATGATGTGCCTGGGAAAGACTTAGGGAAGGAAGGGAATGCTCATGCCTCTCAGCTGGGACATGTTGTCCTGAAGATCACAGCTGCAGCACAGGCCTCAGAACACTCAGGACCAGTAGCTCTCAGCTTGTCTCCACTTCATGTTGTTCGATAGGCACTAGTGGGAATCAAGTGTTAGGAGCAGTGTTTGGTTCTTTGAGCAGACCTCATGACCTAAAGCAAGCATGTTTCTTGGCATGTGGCAGGTGGGAGTAGCAGGAGGGTGCAGCAGAGTGCTTGTTGTCCAGGAGCATAGTGTCCAGGGAAGCAGTGAGTTTCCCAACAGCAGAAAGACAAATCTGCATGCTGAGAGGTCACCATGCACCCAGGAGCCCAGCCTTGTCTTTAGATGGACTTCATGGCACCAGAGTTGCTGTCCACTGTGACACAAGATACCATGGCTGGATTACAGCACCCCAGGAATTGTGCATTTGATGACATGTTTTATTTCCATTTTTCAATACCACTTCCTAATGGAGTGAGTTGGTCATCCTGGCAGGAATTCTTCTAACATATTTGTCCTATTCAGTAATATTTGCTGCAGAAGAGTTTTCTTGCAGTTTTCTTTATTTTTTTCTGTTCCTCTTTTTTTCATTAGTTGCATATGGACTTACAATTGAAGGGGAATCATCATCAAACAATCAAGAACCAATGTATATTTACATAGCTAGCCAGGCTGATACCAGGCCATGTCCCCCCCCCTTGGGTTCCCTATGGTTCTATTTCCCCCACAAGAACCCCTGTGTTAAATGCACTTCTTGTGGTTGTCATATGTCTCTTTCTGAGATGATTCCCCCATACTCCCTCTCTCCAATCTACAAAATATCCTTCCTAATCCCTCCCCCATCTCTGCCCCTCTCCCTATGTCTCCAGGTATTCTATTCAAGGTTCTCCCCATTTGTGTAAAAATTCATACATGTTGAGGTTATTATTAGCTTAGCCATCTAACATACTGTTTATGGTTGTAGTCTAGCTTCCACAAGTGAGAGAAAATATTTGGCCCATGAGTCTATGAGATTGGGATACTTGACTTAGCATAATTTTTTTTCATCTCCATCCAGTTGGCTGCAAAAGCCATAATATCATTTTCTGTAAGGCCAAGTAGTATTCCATTGTATATATGTACCAAAGTTTTTGAATCCACTTGTCTACTGAGGGGCATCTGTATTGGTTCCATAGTCTAGCTATTGTAAATTGAGTTGCCATAAACACTGATGAAGTTGAATCTCTATAATATGCTGATTCTAACTCTAAGTTTTAAGTCACACATGATGCTAGGGGCAGCTAGTGTTGCAGGAACATGCCTGGGAGCTTCCTCCCTACTCTTGGTCTGACACCCACACCCACATGGCTACTAGAGCCTGTTTAATAGCCTCCATCCAACCCAAGGAGTTTACCCAGTGGTCCTGCTATGGAGCAATCTGCACAACCTGCATGAAAGAAAGAAAAGACAACTGTTTCGCAAATTTACAAGGACCCAGTGTGATATTACAGACAAGAAAGTGCTGGTGGCTTAATGAAGAATGACATGAAAATGTTTTTCTTTCTAAAAAAATATGTAAGGGAATATTAAGTTACATTTTTCTATCCCAGAGATTATAAGCTAACCCCTGTGTCCTACCAGAAGGTGGCCTTATACTTGGCATTGGGCCAAACCAGGAGCACGGACTTCCCACTGTAATCCTGTGCTTTCCCAGCCAAGTTCACATAGTCGCTCACTCACAAAGCACCAGTGAGGTTTTATTGTTTCTATGACTTGTTATGCCTGTAAAAACAATGAGAAGATCTGTTAGGTGGATTCTGAAACAGGGAGTCCTGTGTCCCCTGCTCCAGGGCAAAACCTGTCTCTATAACTTGCACTGGCTCTCCACTGAGCCAGGTAAAGCTGAGCCCTTACAGGACTGCCAGGGGTACCTGGCTCAGGGAGGCATAGATGTGCTGCGGGAGGGCACCCAACAAGTACCTTCCCAAAGTCTGGACACTGAGAACCAAGAATGGATCCCATTCCACATTTTCCAGCACACTGTCACTCTAGATAACCACTAGTTCATTCATGTTCTATGTCTTAACTCAGAAAGTGGTGGAATGTATGCACCAGGATTGAAGAGGACATGATTGATGAAAATATAATTTTTCCCTGAAGGCAATATAAAATTATGAAAGCTTGGATTAAATGAATTTAAAATACCTCTCAACCTTAGCTTTTCTAAGATTTACCACTACTGAAGCACCAGTTCTTTTAAATTTCCTTTCTTAAGCTTTTATTCAATTGTTTATGACAGATTCTGATTTATCTGGAAAACTGCATCTTGTATTTGAATATATTTTTCATGAAACTCACTTATCAGATAATCACTGTTCTGCACAATTCAAAGAAGAATATATCCCTAAAACATGTGGGGAAGTGGTAATAGACACAACTGCTTTTTTCTCACAGTCTTAATATTTTCTTCTGTAGTTATCTAATCACCTTGACACTTTAAATTTCTGTCTGAACTTCTTCATGCATCAGCTACAAGGAGTCATTTTGATAACTCTCCCCCTACTTCAACAGATGTCTAGGGCCATTGAGTTCTGTGAGAGAGCCTGGGTGTGCTCTCACTGCTCAACAGCTGCTGGGCATCTACCTCATGCTGAGCATCTTTTATGTGCTTTAGGTGGATACACTTGTTTGATCCTAGAATACTACAGCATGTGTCTCTACTAGCCCAGTTTACAGAATGGTTCAGTAAATTATCAAATTTATTCTGATGATATTTGATCCAGGCATCTCCCTCCCAACCTCAGCTCAGGGCATCCCAGACTTGGCACCCACGATTTGACTTTCTCAATAAGCAGCCCCCCTATCTCTGCACATACAGCCTCTTCTGCTCCTAGAGCCATCTGGTTTTCTTTTGATGTTATTGTCCTGTGTTGCGGGGATAAATCCCATGACATTGCATCATCAAAGCCAGATGTGACCTTAGAAATTTTTTCTAAATGCTTACAACATAACTTTATATGGACATGAATTTTTCTGGGCTCCCCATCATGTTTCTTGATGTTCAATTTCTGATGCTATTTCATAGAAATGCTGCAGAAGGGATAAAGGAGGAGGAGGATAATGAAGAAATGAGAAAGGTGGTGGAAGGAAGAGGAAGCCTTTATATTGCAGGAAGAGCCATAGTGATGTCCCATTTGTAAATAGAAGAAATGCTTGGGAGATGGGGCGATGTTGAATGTCATCAATATCTGGGTGTAGTTTCACAAAGTCAGCAATTATCTTCATCTTCTGAACTAAAACAGACTCGTTTGCCATTTTCTGTCTAATCCACAGTGTTTCCACCTAGGGACAGTGAGTCCTGAGGCACATTGGAAATTAAGGCAGGCTTTTCCTTTCTGCAAACACTTCATCACCACTAATACTAACCATACCTTAATTTCCCAAAAGCTGATGTTTTAAGAAGCAAGGGCCACGATGATATTCAGCAAAAAGACTGCACATGCAGCCTTCTAGTGTGTATGAAGTCATCCTAAAGGACTCAATATTCTAGGAAAAGAAGTTTGCAAAGTACAAGTGAAGCATAACTAATCCTAATATCCTGACTCCAAAATCCTCAATTGAGCATGCTCCAAAACCTAGTCTGAATCATCTTCTTCCCATCATCTGACTGTGGGCTCCAGTAAAGAGGGTCCCTGCCTTAGACATTTCGTGGTGGCATTCTGTGAACAAGCACAGCATGGAGCAGGAACTTCATGAATTCTTGGTGAACAAAAAGGTGATTCAAATTTTTGCATCAACAAATGAAAATGCCTTCTACTTGTGATCCCAGGTAAGGTCAGTCAGCATGTACTTTGGGATGCTTGTAGAGACCATGCATACATACTAGGTGTTACACATGATGAGGCATTGCCTGAAGAGAAAAAGGTGCTGCTTTTTTCTTCACCATCCTCTCCAGAGTTTCACCACATCATTGATTAACAGGCTTTCACTGATGTTCTCCAGTAGCAATGTTTTTCCCACATATGCTTCCATGTCCAGGAACAAGCTATTCCTGCTGCATAGCAAGTACCATAGAGCAATCAGAGGTGGATTATGAGACTGGGTTTGTTGTCACATTTCAAGGGTGACACATGCTATTATACCCTTAAATCACCAAACTAATAATGATCTAAAGATCATTATATTAGATTTCTGAAAACTAACAGAAGAAATTCTAAAAGCTAACAGAAGAAATGAGGGCCCATAAGAAGTGAGATGGAGAAGAAAATGAAGAGAAGAGCCCTGGGTATATCAACTCTCACAGATGGGGAGAAGCAGCAGCAGCAGCAAGCACAGCACAAGGCCTCAGAGGAGAGTAAAAGGCCAAGGGGAGAGAATCCCCTGAAGAGAACATCACCATGGCTGTTGCTCCAGAAAAGCCAAATGCATGTGATTTCCAATAGGTGACCACGATGCTTCACAACATGGAGGTCCCTTGGGACCCACAAAAATCATTTTGGTGTAATGATCAGAATGGACTTGGAGGAAGACTATGGTTGGCAGAATGAACCACTAAGATCCAACACAAACCATGATCATGGAATGTTGCAGAAGGTTGTGCAGACAATACAGATGCTATTGGCCTTAAAATTAGTGGTTGACATAATTGCATGACCCCTGGGAATCAGAAAGCTTTTTTGCACTGGGGAATGAGATTGAGAATGGTGTCTAAATTAGGATGCCACAGGAACCCTGAATTTGTTTTTCCCGAAAGAACTTGCTACTGGACAACGTTTGTACTGCATTTCTGAAGGGAAAATAAGCTTGAATGTCCCTCATATTCTGGTGTCATATATACTTGCAAAGTGTACTTCTAATTCTCCAATGAACATTTATTCTACTTAATATATGTTTTGGGGAGAATCACATATATGTGATAGTGTTTGCTCATTAGATACTTAAAAAGAAGAAGAATCACAAGCCTGCTGATTCCCCAGACAGTGATAGAAGATGTAAGAAGTACTGGGAAGAACACATAAGTTGTCTTCATATCCCCATAACATTCTGGTAAATGAGTGCTCTGGAAAGTTTATTCTCATCATCTCTAAATCAACATCCAGATTCTGGAAATGACCTTCTAAACAAGATTGAAGGAGCCAGGCATTGTGACAACTGTCCATAATCCCAGCAGCAAGGGAGGCTGAGGGAGCAGGGGTACAAATTCAAATCCAGCCTCCATAACATAACAAGGCCCTGAGCAACTAAGGAATACCCAATCTGAAAACAAAGAAGGAAAAAAACATCATTATAAAAGTAAGGGCAGGGATGTGGCTTGTGGTTTTATGGTTACATTTCCCTAGGTGCAAATTCTGGTACAATAATAAAGACAGAAGAAAATAAGAAAGAGACAAACAAAAAGAAAAAGGGGGGAGGGAGAGATAGACCAAAAAGAAAATACTAGTTAACTCTGGAAACATCCAAAACAGTCCTTACACATGGGGTTGATTACAGTAATACTTTCTCAGAACTGTATTCATGTTGGTTAAGAGACTGGACCCAGGTATTAGCTTTTAGAATTTCTTCTCCTAAGTAGGGCACACAAAACCTTAGAGTGTCCCCAGGAACACCCAACCAACACTTGACAGCTTGGCTGTGCCACACACTGTGAACAACAGCAGCTGTGTGGGAAATCTGTGCTCCAGTAGAGAATCAGATTGTCTACTTAGCCAAAAAATAGACTCTTTCTGGGACCAACAGTCTGTTTGGATGATCGAGCAGGGTGCTGGTGACTACTTTGCACAGGGGCGTGTCGAGTGGAGACCTACTTGTTGACTATTAGCCTCTGTCTTTTTCACTATTGGGTCCTGTAAAGAAGCCACATCTGTAGCACTTGTCAGATCCCTATAGACTGAGCCCTGAAGTCTGGGGTTCTACAGTAGTCAGGTTCACTAGCATTATAATGTCATGATTCCAAGGCTCATGCCATAACTGACAAAGTAGCATACCTGTTGAATTGGCCTCCCTCCACCTTTTGAGCATTTAAATTTTTTTCATGAGGTAACTGTTGACTCCAACGCAGATATAAGAAGTAATATGGAGAGTTCATCAATCTTTTATTGATTTTGTCCCCAGTGATAATATATA
>PVKS010050830.1:0-11387 GCA_004027875.1 Aplodontia rufa
CATTAGCTCTGCTGGTCACAGGACCATCCCTGAACCTATCCCTGTGATCAGGGAAATAAAAGGTGCTATTCATGATGCTTGAGTGTCTGCTATAGCCTGGGAAAGGTAATGGGCTTTAGGACATGATATCCCCCAAAAACATACTGTGGCTTTTGGAAAAACAAAAAATTTTCCTCTTCTCACTTCTACCCTGAGTAGGCCATAACCCCTCACTGAGCTTCCTCTGAAGCAGGTCACAAGACACCCATTCTATAGCTGCCCTCCTTAGGGAAAGAAATATCCTTACCTTTGAAGAGAAGAAGCTGAGCAAGTAGACCTTATTTAGTTCCCTGAGTTATTACCATTAGACCAGAAATGACTCAAACAAGACAATCTTCAAAAATGATACAAGGAGACTAAAAGGGTGAACAAAGATGTGACATCCTAATGGTAGTTTCTAGCAAACTGGATAGGTCACATTAACATCAGAAAAAAAAATATTTCATGGTAAAGAGCACTAATGATCCTGGGCACAGTGGGGCACACCTGTAATCCCAGCAACTCTGGAGGCTGAGGCAGGAGGATCCTCAAGTTCAAAGTCAGCCTCAGCAACAGAACAAGACCCAAAGCAACTTAACAAGATCCTGCCTCCAGAAAAAAAAAAAAAAGAAGAAGAGTACTAATGATAAAGAAAGTTAATTTGTAATGATTTCATGATTCATCACGAGAACATAATGCTAAATTTGTATACCCATAAATAATAGTTTCAAAATATCTGAGGTAAAATGATTAGAATTACAAGTAGAAATAATCAACTGTACAAATATTTTTAAAATTTCAATAGTCCTTTCTCAACTATTGGTAACATATGCAGACAGTCAGTAAGCAGATAAATTTGATTTTGATCTGTGCCATCAAGTAACTTGGTCTGACACTCCACCCATCACCAACAAAATACACATCGTTTTCAAGTGCGTGTTAAATCTTTGTTGAAGTTGATCATGTTCTGGGTCATAAAGCAAGTTTTGATTAAATATAAAATGATTCAAGTCATATATTGCCTGTTTTTTGAGAATAATAGGATTAAGTTAAAAATCAATGACAGTTCCTCCATAAAAAAAATCCCAGATATTTGAAACCTAAATAACGGATTCCTATAGCCCATTGGTCAAAGTCAGAAGTTTAACAGTAATAAGAACATTTTTTGCATGTAATGACAATAAAATACAATATATCAAAGTTTACACGGTGCTTTAAATCAGTACTAAAATAAAAATTTACAGCAAAAAAATGTATGTTAGAAAGTTAGAAATAAATCAATGACCTTAGCTTTCTTCTTATGAAACTAAAAAATGTAGAGTAAGTTAAACCCAATGTAAACAGAGGAGAAGAAATAATAAATACCTGAGCAGAATGCAATGAAACAGAAAGTAGAAAGGCAACGGAGGAAATCAATGAATTGAAAACACAGTGCTTCAAGACCAACAAAACAGGTAAGCCTCTAGCAGTACTATCCAATACCCAAAATGAGAGATCTGAAAAAAGTCCACAAATATTAAAAGATAATAAGGTAATATTAGGAACAACATTATGCCAATAATTTGATAATTTAGCGGAAATAAATTCCAAAAAACTACCAAAGCTCATTAAAAAAATAGTGGGTAATGTGAACATTTCTATATCGGTTAATAAAATTCAATTTATAGTTAGTTAATAGCCTTCATATGAGGATAACTGCAGGCCTCGACAGCTTCACTGGTAAATTCTACCAATTATTTGAGGAAGAAGTAATACCAATTTTACATCAGTTCTAGAAAAATGAAAAAGTAGTAATATTTTCTTACTTCGTATAAGATACTAATATTAGTCTGATGTCAAAACTGGACAAAGACACAGAAAAAATCCATAGGTTCAAACTGCTTGTGATAATAGATGCAAAATTTGAAACAATGATAGCAAATCAAAGTTAAAAATATTTACCAATAATAATGCATGGTGACCACAATGTTGATCCTAAGCTTACAAGGTAGGTTTGACATTTGAGAATTAATCATTATAATGCACCACATTAATGAAGAAAGGAAAAATGTCTATCTTTGTGGATACAGACTGAATACTTTCTCCACAATCACATTCTATGTTTTCAATTGTTTTTACCGTTTCTCTGAATCATTACTTTATGCCTATTATCTTTGTATGTATTTCATTTTCAGACATACCTATTCATTCCTCTTTTATTTATTGCTTTTAAATGAAGACACTTTACTTTTTAGTAAAGTTCTTTTATTCTTTTTTTTCTCTGCATCTCACTCCATTATTTTAATACCCTATATTGGTGATTTGTTTTTTGTTATTATAAATTTATTTGTTAAGGCCTTCCATAGTGCAAAGTACTTGTGAGACACCTCCTTCTACTGTTATTTTTCTTTCAGATAGAGTTTAATGTTTTTGGGGTAGGTGGTATTCCTGTTTTAAATCGCCGCTTGCCAACACAGCCCTGTCCAGAAGGGCTAGGACTGGTAGAAAAGGTAAATGAGGAACTCACATTGGGTACAAAATTTAAGAGTGCATTAAAAAAATAACAAATCAAGATAAATGGTATTTTAATAAAATCTTTTTGAAATAAAAGTAATGAAAAATCCATGATGACCAAAATACCAAAATTTTAAATAAAGACAGAATTAGTATCAGTGCTGTGCCAAACCATGTTGGAGCCTGAGGCAAAGGAAAAATCAGTAATGCTAATCCTGTGGTTACTTTTTTAAATTTAGTCATTCTGGTGACCATGTAATGGTATTTTATTCTGGTTTAGTGGTTTTGCCTTGAATTTCTCTGAAAATTAATGATTTACCTTTTCATACATTTACTGGACATTTGGATTTCCTCTTATGTGAAATATCAAAAAATTATTACTTATTTTCTGTTTATTTTTCTTTTAAGCTTATTATGAATTAATCAAATTCTTTATAAATTTTAAAATATAAGAATGATTTAGATTATGTTGTTGCCAACCTCTTTCTTCATTTTCTCATTTGTTTTACTCTTGTTCTTTTGATAAACTGAAGTTATTAATTTATAAAAAATCAAATCTGTCAATATTTTACTCTGTGATAGTGCTTGATATATCTTATGCAAGAAAATTTTTGATATTCTAAAGATTTCACACTATTCAGTATTATTATATTTAACTTTAAATGCATGAAACTTTTATTTTAGCATATTATTCATATATATAAGACCTGAAATTATGTTGTACAATTGGGTGAATTATCAAAAAGTAAAGAGAGTCTGGATAATCACCACCCAAGCAGAACATTAAGATGGCAAAAATCCCACCTCACATATTCTTTCAATAATTATCCTTTCTTTTTTCCCCAAAGTTGCTACTATCCGCACTTAAAGTTTTTTAAATGATACATAAATTTATATATATTTATAGACTGCCATGTACTGTTTCAATACATGTATACATTGTGAAATGTTTAAATCAGATTAAACGATCTCATCAAACATTGATCATTTCTTCATGTAAACACATTGAAAAAATCCTTTTTCCAGTTTTAAAAAGAATACAAAATATCTTATTGTTGTCTTTAGTTACCATACTATGCAATAGCACAACAGAACTTCTAGGTCTTATCTATAAGACCCATTGATCCTCATCCTAGTCCCAACTTCTGGGAAACAATTCTGCTCTGAACTTCTATGTGATCAACTTTTTTAGATTACACATATGAATGAGATCAGGGAGTATTTGTTTTTGTGTGCCTGGCTTATCTTAATTAATGTAATGATCTCCAGTTCAATCTATGTTGTTGCAAATGACAGGATTTCATTCTTTTATGGCTGAATATCACTCCATTGTACATGTGTACCACATTTTCTTTATCCATTCATCAACTGATGGACACTTGGGTTGTTTCCATTTCTGAGCCATTGAGAACAGGGCTGTAATGAACACGGGAGGACAGATATCTTCTCAACATACTGATTTCTTTCTCTCTCTCTCTCTCTAATATACCCAGGAGCAGGCTTGCTAGATCATACAGTAGTTCAATTGTTAATTTTTTGACAAACCTCCATACTGTTTTCCACTATGATTGTGCTAATTTGCATTTCCACCAATACTGTAGGAAGGTTCATTTCTCCATATTTTTGCTAGCACTTGTTAACTTTTGTCTTTTTGATGATAGCCTTTCCTACTGGAGTGAGGTGATTATATTATTCTGGTTTTGATGATTTATCTGATGATTGGTGATACTGAACCTTTTTTTCATGCAACTGTTAGTCATATGTATGTTTTCTTTTGAGAAATGTCTATTTAGTTTATTGTTAAATTTTTAATCTATTTATCATTTAGCTATTATATTCCTTAAATAATCTGGATACCCATCCCTCAGAAGATGTATAGCTTGCAAATATTTTTTCCCTCTTTGTAGGTTGTCTCTTCACTCTGTTGATTCTTTTCTTTGCTGAAGCTTTCTAGTTTGATGTAATTATAATTTTATGTTTTTGCTTTTGTTTCTGTGCTTTGGGGCCTTATTTGGAAAATCCTTGCACATTCTAGTCTTGAAGTGTTTCCCCTATGTTTTCTTCTAGTAGTTTCATAGGTTTAACACTGATATTTAGACCTTTAATTCATTTTGAATTTTTATACATGATGAGAGGAAGGGTTCCTATTTCAGACTTCTAAGGATATCCAATTTTCCCAGAATCATTTATTGAAAACTGTACTTTCTTCAGTGTGTGTTCTTAGAACCTTTGCTAAAGACCAATTAGACATGGTGTGGGTTTACTTCTAGGACCTCTATTCTAGTTTATTGGTCTAGGTCTGTTTTATGTCAAAACCATATTTTCAGTATTATATCTTTGTAGGATATTTTGAACTCTGGTAATGAACTTCATCCCGCTATCTTCATTTTGCTAAAGATTACTTTGGCTATTCAGATTTTCTTTGTTGGTTAAGAGTTGATTTTAAGTTCTGCAAATGAAGTTACTGATATTTTGATACAAATTGTGTTGAATCTGTAGACCGCTTTGGATAGTATGGAAATTGTAGAAATATTGAGTCTTCTAATCTATAATCGTGAGATGTCTTTCCACGTTTGTCTCTGCTTAAACTTATGTCATAAATGTTTTATAATTTTCACTGTAGAGATCTTTTACATCTTTTGTTAAACTTATTCTTAGGTTGTTTTTTTTTAAATTGTCCTTGGAAATAGGATTGCTTTCTTGATTTCTTTATCAGATCATTTACGTTGGTGTATAAAAATGCTATCAAGATTTAGGTTTATTTTATATTCTGCAAGTCTGCTGAATTTGTTTATTAGTTCTAATAGTTCTTGGTTAAGTCTTTGGGATATACATGTATATATATATATATTATTATAATATGCAAACAGTGACAGATTGACTCTCCTTTTCAATTTGGACATGCTTTATTTATTTATTTTTCTCTTGCCTGATTGTTCAGGCTATGACTTCCAGTATGATATTGAATAAACATGGTCAAAGTGGAAATCCTTCTCTTGTTCCAGATCTGAGAGAAAGCTTTCAACTCTCCCCATTTAGTATGACATTAGCTGTTAGCTTATTTTAATATACACATATATATTTATTAATATACATATATATGTATTTATTAATATACATATATTGTTCATTATACTCAGGTACACTTCTTTTATACCTTATTTTGCATTCTTATCATAAAGGGATATTGAATTTTATCAAATGTGCTTTCTATATCCATTGAAATGATTATATGATTTTTGTCCTTTATTATGTTCATTTGTTGTATCACCTTTATTTGGTGTATGCTGAACCATTCTTACATCCTTGGGATGAATTGACTATAGTGAATAATCTTTTAAATGTGATGTTGGATTTGATTTGCTAGTTTTTTCATTATTTTTTGAGGATTTTTGTATCTATGATCAAGAGGGATGTTAGCGTGTAGCTTTCTTTATCCTTGTCTGGTTTGGGCATCAGTGCAAAGCTAGCCTCACAGAATGAATTTGGAAGAATTCCTTCCCCTTCAAGTTTTTGGACGAATTTAAAAAGGATACGAATTAGTTCTTCCTTATATGTTGATAAAATTAAGCAGCAAAGCTATCTGGTCTTAGGCATTTTGTTGATGGGAAAATTTTTATTACTGATTAAATCTCATTTCTCATAATTTGTCCAGGTGTTTTATTTCTTCATGATTCAATCTTGGTAAGGTATATGTATCCAGAAATTTGTCCATTTAAGTTACCATATTTGTTAGCATATAGTTGCTCATAATCAGCTAATGATTATTTGTTATTTCTGTGGTGTCAGTTGTAATGTCTCCCTTTCCATCTCTTAATTTGTTTATTGAGTCTCCTTTTCTTAGTATGGTTAAGGGCATGTCAATTTTATCCTTTTGAGGAGTTAGCTCTTTCATTATTTTAAGGAAATCTATTTCATTTATTTCTACTCTTATCTTTATGGCTTCTTCCACTGATTTTGGTCTCAGTTTGTTCTTGTTTTCCTAATTCCCAGAGGGCCAGTTAGATCTTTCTGCTTTTGTGGTGTGTTAATTGCTAGAAACCTCTCTCAGTACTGCTTTTGCCCTATCCCATAGGTTTTGGTGTATTGTGCTTACATTTTCATTCATTTCAATAAATTTAAAATTTTTCCTTTTAGTTGCTTCCTTGATGTTGTGGTTTGAATATGAGGTGTCCCCCAAAAGCCCACATGTGACAATTCTAGAATGCTGAGGGGAAGTGATGGTGTTATAAAAGCCTTAACCGAATCAGTTAGTTAATCCCCTTGTAGGGATTAACTGGCAACTGTAGACTAGTAGCATGTAGCTAGAGGAGGTAGGTCATTGCGGGCATGCCTTTGGGGTACATATTCTATATCTGGTGTGGAATTTACCTCTCTTCTCTGCTTCCGGTGTGACGCCTTGAGCTCTCTGCTTACTGGAGTCAGGCCTTTCACCATGATGTTCTTCTTTACCTTGAGGCTAGAGGAGTGGAGCCAACCTTTCATGGACTAAGATCCTTGAAACTCTGAGCCCCCGACCCAAAATTATTTTTCCTCCTAAAATTGTACTTGTCAGGTTCTTCAGTTGCAACAATGACTAAAACATAAATTCGTACTGAGAAGTGAGTTCATTTATGTGACTAACCTGACCATATAGTTAAAAACCTTTTGTAGCTTTTTGCAATTTGTGGGAGGAATTTTGAGATGTTTGGATGGGCTGTAAAAGCTGGAAAAGCTTTAGATTCTTGTAAGCAGAGCTTAATGGTTGATTCTAGTGGGAGCTCAGAAGACCAAAATGCTGATAAGACTGTGCTAAGTTAAGATGGGACTCAAGAGGTTTCAGAGGAATTGAATTAGAGGCCATTTAAGTTATGTTCTGGCTAAGAAGTTGTCTGCTTTTTGCCCATTTCTGGAAACATTTTATGAGACTGATTTTAAAGGTGATGGACTTCTTAATCTGGCACAAGAAATTTCTAGGCAGCTTAGCATTCAGGTGGTGGCAAGGGTATTGCTGGCAGCTTTTAGCTAAATGTATAGTGATATTCAGGAGCAGAAAGCAGAGCAGAAAGATCTGAAAAACTTGGACTTGAAAGGTGGGAATAAAATTGGGGCCAAGGAAGTTTCAGTTGTTAAAGACATTACTGCCACTAAAATTCTGAAGACTGCCTAGAGGTAGAAAGAAATATGGCTGGAGGGCATCCCAGGAATTGACAAGACCACACCCTTCTCAAGCTCAAAGGAGTAAAAGTTCCTGTAAGAATAGACAAATGGGGCACCCTGCATACACGGGAGGCCTAGGAAGGTTTTTCAACATGCTCAGATTCCCAGGCACTCAGAGGCTGCTACCGCCACCATCCCTGGAGACTTGGCTACTGCTCGAGATGGCAGCTCGAGATGGCAGAAGGCCTTGGAGGCAACCACATGGTGCCAGTTCTGCAGGATTGTAGAATGCTGGAGTTAGGGGGTCATGGAAGCTTCCACCAGTATTTCAGAAGAAGGCCTGAGAGGCTGGGCAAAGTGCCCTAGGGTCTGAGTCCCTGCGGGTAGCCCCTGAGAGGGCTACGCATGGAGATGTAAGGAGTAGCTGAAGCTGCAGTGGAGACCCCCAGATTAAGAAGTTCCCAGGACCGTGGAGCCACTGCTGAGGAAAGCTGCAGGAATTGAACATAGACAAGCCAACAGAGAGGCCATGTGGACTGCAAGCAGCAAGGCCATAGGGGTGGAGCTACAGGAACCTAGTGTAGAGAATATCAAGATGCCATGTGCTCCAGCTGCTGGACATGGGACTACAGGATTTGTTTGCCCAGCTGGATTTCAGACTTGATTTGGTCCCATCCCTTCTTTGTGTGCCCTTATTTGTCTGAATGGAAATATTTCCTATAGGCACATATGTAACTTGGATTTTTACAGGGATTCACATTTAGAGTTTGTGTCTCAGAGGAGATTTGGACTTGAATTTTTGGGCAGTCTTGGAACTGTTGAGATTATGGGGACTCTTGACAATGGAATAATGTATTTTGCATTGTCAGATTGATGAGATTTTGGGGGGCTGGGGCAGAATGTTGTGGCTTGCATGTGAGGTGTCTCTGAAAGTTCATGTGTGAAAATTCGGGAAGGCTGAAGTGAGACGATTAGCCCAACCAGTGAGTTAATCCCCTTGGCAGGTAGAGTGCGGCTGGAGGGGGGTTTATTGGGGGCATTCCTTGGGGTATATATTTTGCATCTGGCCTGGAGTTTCTTTCTCTGCTCTGCTTCCCACTGTGATGCCTCAAACTCTCTGCTTGCTGCAGCCATGCCTTCCACCATGATGTTCTTCCTTATTTCTAGGCCTGGAGAATAGAACTGACCTTCCATGGACTAAGACTTCTGAAACTGTGAGCCCCCAAAATAAACATTTCCTCCTAATATTGTTCTTGTCAGGTCCTTTAGTCACAGAAACAGTAAAACTGACTAGAGCACTTGATTCAGTGAGAAATAAGTTGATTAATTTCCATATATTTGTATAGTTTCAAAAGTTTTGTTATTATTGATTGCAAGTTTTATTGTGTTGTGCTTGGAAAAGATACTTGACTTAATTCTAATTTTTAAAAAATTTGTGGTGACTCTTTTGTGGACTGCACTGTGTTTTTGGATCGAATGCTGTTGAAGTTATAAGTGTGAGCACATGCAAATCTCTAAAGGCTTCATTATTATTGTGTCATGCACTGATGGTTGCATATCTACTATTTTCACTTTTCTTACATTCTTACTACATTTTTTGAATGTATGTTTTTCTTTTTAATCATACTATCAGTTTATTAGTAATCATCTTTTCTACATTTGAAAATATCTTTATTTCACTCAATCTCAAATATATATTTCTCAATACACAATTTTTACTTTTGTTTACTGTTTAAACATATAGAAAATTTCATTCTGATGTTATTCTGTTTCCATTGTTGCTCTTGAAAACTCAGTTTTGCCAATCTAACTGTTCCTTTGTATAACCTTTTTCATTTATTCTGCCTTTGATTTCCTATTTTTTTCTTCAATGGATTGATTTCATCAATTTGGGTGGGGGTTGGAGAATTTCAGGGATTGTATCTGCCAGTATTGCTTCTATCTTATGCTTTCTCCTTTATTTCTAGATCTCCAACTATACATAGAACTTCTCGTTGTGCCCTTTATGTATCTGACTCTCCTAATTTTCCAACCTTGTGTCATTTCTCTTAATATTTTAAATATTACTATCCTTCAATAGCTTTTAATTTTCTTATCATTTATACATATATGTACACACATATAGTACATATACACATATATACGTTAAAATTATCTGCCAGTTTCTTAATTTCACTCATTTTTCTACTCTCAAATTTCAAGTTTGTTCTTTTCAAAATTATTGTAGCAATTTTTATAGTTTTAAGTTCCCTGCAAAAAGTTTGAAGCTGTATTTTATCTACTTGAACATAGTCAGTGTAGTTATTTTACAATATGGGTTTAACAATTTCAAAATATATTGTGTATTGGTGGTGTTTGCTTTTCCATTGACTTCACACGTGTTTTGTTGTGTTCTTATGCAGCACTTCCCTGTTTATTTTACTAAATACAAAAATTCTTCCTGAATTTATTTTTAAGCGACAAAGAAGGAGAGAGAAACAGAGAATCAATTTATTGATTTATTTTTTCATCCAGCCTTTGTTTCTCTAAACTCAGTTGTGTATGTGGTGCTGGGGTTTGATCACGGGTCCTTGTGCATGCCAGGCAAGCGCTCCAACCACTGAGCCACTGCTCCAGCCCTCTTCCTGAATTTTGCAATCCTTTATGATCCATTGTTGCCTCCAGTTATTCAGCTCTGTTTGTCACTATTGACCACCACATACTTTCTGGCGTGGTTAATTCTGGATGCATCATTATCACCTCTGTGGGGTTTTTTCACCCTTATGTTGTTCATCATCGTCTAAAGGTATCAACGCACTTCCTTTCGAACTGTTTAAGTTCCATTATCTTCCAGAGCTCACACTTCACACTCTTTTGTAGAGCCCAATACAACTATTCTAACTTTTATCATTCTCATGTGTAAGTCAGGACTATTTCTGTGGTAAGCTACGTAAACTGAATTGAAACAAAATACAGAATTAATTGGCACAGCTGGTCCTTCAGACTCTCTTGAGTCCATAGTCTCAATATTGTCATTGATTCTTCTTTGTTCTTTTCCTTTTTAAACATCTTTTTCCTCTGACAGCTTTGGGCTTGCCTTAATTTCATTGGAAAAAGAAAATTTCTACCTCATTAGCATAAAAATAATATTGGAATTGAGTTGCATTTGCCTTTTTTTGGATTCTATTCCTGACATTATTGCCAGAAGAATGGAATATAATGATTGACCAGTTCTGAGTCATGCAGCCTTTGAAGCATGGGCTGAGAAGATTCAAGTTATGCTGATTCAAAGGAAAATAAAGACATTCTATTTTAAATTTTTTAAAATTTTTGAATGACCATACAAGTTTTTAACAAAATAATGTAAAATGTGTATAGATTCTGGATATTACAATTACCCCCAGGAGTGCCCCCCCAATTACCCACCCTTACCCCTCTCTTCCCCTTCCCACAATATCTCTAAAAAAGGATTATGTTGTATAGCATTACATCTTATCTAGATTTAACACATTATAATAGACCAACTTTCTCACTGGTCAGGGTCTAATCCCATCCTCCACAGATGAGTGGAGACAATCAACCCTTAGTTCTCTGGGTTAAGCTGATTTTACTCAGCATAATTTCTTCCATAGCCATCCATTTACCTTCAAAGGCTGCAATATCATTGTTTCTAATTGCTGTGTAAAATTCCATGGTATAAATGTACCACAGTTTTTGGATCCATTCATCCAGTGAGGGACATCTGGGTTGTTTCCATA
>PVKS010050831.1:0-11387 GCA_004027875.1 Aplodontia rufa
ATGGCCTTATATAATTGTTAAGGGGCTGGGATATGTGAAAACAGATGCAATATTAAATGAGCATGCTGCTTCTGCCACACTCAAGTACTACAGATAGTAATTATAAAAGAATTATCAGTAATGATAACCAAAATATAAATTTGTAATATAAGTAACTACTTGGGCCAAATAACTACTGAGAAATAGTACCTAATTTGTCTGTTTCTTTATGATTATATAGGCTGCAATAATTCTTATAATACTAAAAAAAGTAGTTCAAAAGGACACACAAATAGGTAAGAAACACGTTTCGACTAACAACAAGAAATGGCACTGTTCAGAATGCATTTTGAAGGAAAACTGCATTTATGAAAACAATATTTTAATGAAAGCTCTATATCTAAAAGTTGAAAATGATCAAACTTAGTCCAAATAAGTGTGATTTTAAACACATTATGGCCTGCTGTGAGAAAGAAAAAAAACACTGAGAAAGAATGCACACATTCAAGTTGATCAGAGCTAGATACAAATAAGGCCAAAGACAAAGAAAACTTCTACATACATGAAGTAGTATTTAATCATTCTTTAAGGAGAAAGAATTACAAATTAACTATATAGTGTTTGTTGGCTCGGCAGTTGTGGTGCTTGCCTGGCATGCATGAGGATGCGGGTATGAACCCCAGCACCATGTACACAAGGAAGTGTTGGAACAACAAAAGCCACATTAAAAACTAAATAAAATTGGGGCTGGAATGGTGGCTCAGTGGTTACAGCCCTTGCGTGGCATGCGCAAGTACACGGATTCAAACCCCAGCACCTACGTACACAACTAAGTGTCAGAGCAACAAAAGCCATGTGAAAAACAATAAAAAATTGATTCTGTCTGTCTGTCTGCCTGTCTCTCTCTCTCTCTCTCTCACACTGTCCTTCTCTCTTAAAAGAAGAATAAGGTTTCTTTCTAAAAAAAAACTAAATAAAATTAATTCTTTCTCTCTCTCTCTCACACTGTCCTCTCTTTTTTTAAAAAACATGTAGTATCTGCTCATGCTATGTATGTACAATGTAGTGTTACTCCCTATTTATATTAACCTTTTTAGCTCATATATACATGGATGTCATTTACAATACTGCAGTAAATCAGCTTCTAATACTACATACTCAATGTTATGGTATATCACCACTAGAAGCTTATTTTATATAACATACATATTTCTTATGCTACTTTAATTTTTGCAGTTAACAATAGTGACACAACTGTTTTCCTGTTGATACTTTGAAATATATTCTCATAAAGTCCTGGGTGCAGAGCTAGTGATGTCCAGCTTCCTTTCTTTGGCTTTAATACATTAGAAAATGACATGGTCGTTTACTCCCAGAGATCATTTTGCTTACACTCCCAGTTTTCTCTATGCATCATAATAGTGTCCTAGGTTGTAATTCCCCATATTGATTCATTTACATTTTTCATGATGAAATATTTAATATGAGAAGCAAGAATTTGTCAGATTTCTGATCTTAGCAGAAGAAAACTTCTAACAGATACAAGTCTTCTATTATTACTAATAACAGAGATGGTACCTGATCTACAATATATACACCAGGAAAATATTTTGCACTTTTTGTCTGTCCTAGCAATCTATGCCATATGTCATTTCTTCTTCTCTATTTAATATTATCCACCAAATGTTTTCACTATAATTCTATTTTCCTCTTTGTGAATTTTAATTCAAAATATATATTTTTAAATATACTTATCATATTAGAAAAGCTCTCAACTTTGAAATCAGACAGGCCCAGATCCAAATGTGTACTCTGAAATTTTCCAGATGGGTGCTTTTATTTTTCTTTAGGAATTGAGTTTTATAAGTCATAAACGCATATAAAGTAACAATATGATATGCATCTGATCCTAATCCAGAGTTACCACCCAATCGCCCATATCCAAGTCTCTTGATTTTTCTATTATTCTCCCTTTAAAGTTATGAATGTATGTGTGTATATATATATGAATGTATAAAATTATTAGTTTTCCTGAATTAAATGATTGCATAAGTATTATTTGGCTTCTTGGGGGTAGTGGGGCTAAAAAGTATGTTAGATTGTTTATTATCTCCCTAGATCCCTCCCTGTCTTTCCTTTTTCTTGTCTCCCACCTCTTCCCTTCCCCCTCCCCTCTACCTATCTACAGTTCCCCTAGATTATGTGCTTTTATACCTTTTGAGTCTAATACATGAGTTTAATTATCTTCACCCAATTCTGGGTTTGCTCTAGCCTCCATATATGAGGGCAAACATTCAGCTCTTGACTCTCTAAGTTTGGCTAATTTCACTCAGAATGATTTCTTCCATTGCTATCCACTTACCTTTAAAGGCCATAATAATGTTGTTTCTAATAGTTGAGTAGAACTCCACCGTATGTATGTATGTATATGTAGATATGTGTGTAGGTATGTATGTGTATATATATATGTGTGTGTGTATATATACAGAGAGCATTCGGATCCATTCATCCAATAAAAGACATCTGGGTTGATTCCATAATTTAGCTATCGTAAATTGAGTTGATATGTACATTGACTTTGCTGTGTCATTGTAATGTGCTGATTCTAGCTCTACTGGGAAAATACCCAGAAGAGGGATAGCTGGGTTATATGGTGGTTCCATCCCTTATTTTTTCAGGAGTCTCCACAGTGCTTTCTGGTGCAGCTATACCAGTCTGTAGTTCTACCAACACTGTGCAAGTGTTCCTATCTCCACACACCCCTTCCAGCATTTGGTATGATTTGTATTCTTCATTCTTTGCTAGTCTAATTGGAGTAAAGTGAAATCTTAATGTAGTTTTGATTTGCATTTCTGTGATTACTATGATTTAGAATATTTTCTCATGTATTCATTGGCTTGCTTGATTTCCACTGTTGAGAAGTTTCTGTTTAGCTCTCCAGTCCATTCATCAGTTGGATTATTTGTGGTTTTGATATTAAGTTTTTTGAGTTAAATTTTTGATATTAGTCCCCTATTGGAGGAATCACAAACCATGACTATCTCCCATTCCATAGATTCTCTCTTGACAGTTTTGGCCACTTTCTTTGGCTGAGCAAAAGTTTTTTAATTTAATGGCAAACCGCTCATCAATTGTTGACATTAGTTCCTTTGCTTCAGGAGTCTTGTTGAGAAAGTCTTCATAAACTCCCATATGCTGGAGTGTTGATCCTAATTTTTCTTCTAACAGTGTGTATGGTAACTGGTTTAATTCCTAGTTCCTTGATCCATTTCGATTTGATTTTTTGTGCAAGCTGAGAGACAAGTATCTAATTCAATTTTCTCCAAGTGGTTATCCAGTTGTCCAGCAGCATTTGTTGAATAGGTTGTCATTCTTCTGTTATATTTTGACCCCCTTTGTCAAATATCAGATGCTTAAAATTTTGAAGGTTTTTCTCAGTCTTCTATTCTATTCCATTGGTCTTCATGCCTATTTTGGTACCAATACTATGATCTTTTTGTTACCATCTCTCTGTAGTATAATTTTTGATCTGGTATTATGAAATCACCTGATTCATCTTTCTTGCTTAGTATTGTTTTGGCTATCTTGGGTTCCTTGTTTTTCCAGCTGGATTTGTGAATTGATTTTTCTTTATCTGCAAACAATAGAATAGAAGACCCTGAAACAAACCCACAAATCTTTAAGCATCTTATTTTTGACAAGGGGGTCAAAATATTACATGGAGGAGAGACAGCCTATACAACAAATGGTGCTGGACAAACTGGTCAGCCAATTGCAGAAAGTTGAAATTAGACCCTTATCTTTCACCTTGCATGAAAACCAAATAAAAATGGATCAAGGAGCTTAGAATTAAACCAGCTATCTTGCAACTGATGGTAGACAAATTAAGTCTAACACTTCAGCATTTGGGAGTAGGCAAAGACTTTTTCAACATGTCCCATAAACTGAAAGAAGTAAAGTCAAAAATCAGTGATTGGGATGTCATAAAGCTAAAATCTTTTGCATTGCCAAGGAAATAATCAAAAGAGTAAAGAGATTTCCTACAGAATAGGAGAGAAGCATGGACTGTGATTCTTCTGACAGGGATCTCATATCCAGAATCTACAAAATATCAACTTCAAAATCACAAACAACCCAATCAATGAATGGGTAAAGAACTCAATAGACACTTCCCAACAGAGGACATTTATCAGGCCAATGAATACATGAGAAAGTGCTCTAAATCACTAGTAATCAGAGAAATGCAAATGAAAACAACATTAAGATATTGCCTCATGCCAGTCAGATTGGCAAATGAAGAAAATAATAATAGATGCTGGAGAGGTTGTGGAGAGATAGTTACACTAGCACACTTTTGGTGGAGCTGCAGACTGATACAGCCCCTCTGGAAAGCAGTGGAGAATCCTCAAAAAACTAGGAATGAGCCCACCATGTGATCCAGCTATTCCTCTCCTAGGTATTTTTCCAGGGGATTTAGAAACAGCACATTACAGTGACACAATGAAATAGATGTTCATAGCAACCCAATTTACAATACCTGAACTATGGAAACAACCCAGATTTCCCTCACCGGATGAATGGATCCAAAAAATGTGGTACATATATACCGTGGAATTTTACTCAGTGATTAGAAATCATGATATTGCAGCTTTTGAAGGTAAATGGATGGCTATGGAAGAAATAATGCTGAGCAAAATCAGCATAACCCAAATAACCAAGGGTCGAATGTCTTCATTCATCTGTGGAGACTGGAGCTAGACCCTGGACATTGAGAAAGGAGGTCAATTATCATGATTTAAATCTGAAAAAGTTGTAATGACATACAACCTAAAGCATAAGTAGAGATGTTTTGGGAAGGAGGGAGGGGGAGGGATAAGGGTGGATAATGAAGGAGTCTTGGGAAGTAAATCTAATATTGAAAATTTATGTATTGATTATATTTTTCATTAGAAGCATGTTTGATTGTTCAACAAATAAATGTATTAATAAAAAATAAAAATAAATTTTAAAAGAGAATGACATTAGTATCTTGATGAGGATTGCATTGAATCTCTCTCTATAGTGCTTTTGGAAGAATGTTCATTTTAATTATACTAATTCTACGTGACCAAGAACATGGAATTTCTTTCCATCTTCTCAGATCTTCAATTTCTTTCTAAAATTTTTGATAAATTTCATTGACTTCGCTACTTAGATTAAGTATTTTATTCTTTTTGAGGATATTGTAATGGGACTGATTTCCATATTTCTTCTTCTGCTCATTTATTGTTAGTGTATAGGAAAGGTAGTGATTTACAAGATGTTGTTCTTGTAAGTTGCAACTTTTTAAAATCTATTTGTAAGCTCAATCAGATTTCTGGTGGAGTTTTTTGGGTCTTGCAGATATGGGACCATGTCATCAGCAAAAAGGGATATTTTTCCTATTCTTTTCCCTTTGATATCCTTCTCTTGCCTCATTGCTCCAGTGAGCTTCTGGAGACTATATTGAATAAAAGTGATGAGAGCAGGCAGCCTTGTCTTGTTCCCAAGTTTAATGGACATGCTTTAGCTTTTCTCTGTTTTGTATTACACTAGCTGAGAGTTTGTCTTATATGCCCTATATGCAGGGCAAAACTATGGAGAACTATCTTCTCCATAGTTTTGAGCATAAACGAATGCTGGATTTTACTGAAGGCCTTTTCTTCATCAATTGAGATGATCATAAGGTTTGTGTCCTTAATTCTGTTTAAGTGTTGAATCACATGTATTGACTTGTACATGTTGAACGAGCCTTGATCTCTGGAATGAAGCCCACTTGATCATGATGAATTATCTTCTTGATGTGTTTTTGAGTTTGGTTTGCTAGAACTTCATTAAGGATTTTTATGTCAATGTTCTTCGGGGATATTGGTCAGTAATTTTCTTTTTTTGAATATGTCTTTTTTGGGTTTTGGGATCAGAGCAGTTATGGTTGCCTCATAAAAAGTGTTTGGGAGAGTTCTCTGCTTTTCAATTTCTTGGAACATTTTAATAAGGAGAAGGGTTAGCTCCTCCTCATAGGTATGGTAAAACTCAGCTGGGAGTCCATCAGGTTCTGGGCTTTTCTTCTTTAGTTTATACCTGCTATATGAATTTTGATGCCTGTTATTGGGCTGTTTATGATTTCAATATCATCGTGTATCAATTTGGGCATGTTGTTTATATCTAAAAATTTGTCCATGTCCAGATTTTCTAATTTAAAGGAATGTAATTCTTCAAAATATGTTCTGATAATTTGATTACCATGGGGTCACTGGTGATTTTGTTGATTTGCTTCAATTCTCTCCTATTTTTAGTGAGATTAACTAGGGATCTGTCAAGTTTATTTTTTCAATGAATCTGCTCTTTATTTCATCTTTTTTTTTTTTTTTGCCTATTTTTGTTGTTCTGAATTTCACTGATATCAGCTCTGTTCTTGATTATTTCCTGTATTCTGCTGAGTTTGGGCTTAGATTGTTCTTCCTTTTGTAGCAATTTGAAGTGGAGCATAAGTTTATTTGCTGTCTCTCTGGGTTTTTGTTGTTTTTTTTTTTCCCTTTTTTAAAGAGAGAGTGACAGTGAGAGAGAGAGAAAAAGAAACAACTTTTATTTAGTTTTTCATGTGACCTTCGTTGTTTGGAGACCTTGTTGTGTACGTGGTGCTGGGTTCTGAACTCCTGTACTCATGCATGCCAGGCAAGTACCATAACCACTGAGCCATCACTCCAGCCCTTCTCTGGGTTTTTAATGTAGGCAATCAGTGCTATAAATTTTCCTCTTAAGAATACTTTCATGCTGTCCCAGAGGTTTCAATATGTTGTGCCTTCATTCTCATTCACTTCCAAGAATTTCATTATTTCAGCTTTCATGTGCTCTTGGACCCATTTTTCATTTAATAGACTATATTTAATCTACATGTACTTGTGTGTTTTCTATTATAATGTTTGCTATTAATTGCTAGGATCATGGCATCATGGTCTGATAGGATACATGGAATAATATCTATTTTTTTTATAATTGCTGAGATTTCCTTTGTGAACTAGAATACGATCTATTTTGGAGAATGATCCATGAACTGCTGAAAAGAATGTAAACTCTGCCAAGTTGGGGTGAAATATTCTATAAATATCTGTTAAGTCCTTATGATTTATGGAGTTTTTTAGAATGGATATTTCTTTATTGTCTTTGTGCTTTGACAATCTGTCTATTGGTGTTAGAGGAGTTCTAAAGTCTCTCAGTATTATTGTAATGAGGTCCACAAGTGGTTTTATTTCATGGAATAATTTTTCCACATAATCGGGAGTGTTGGTGCTCAGAGAGTCTATATTAACTATTTTTATATCTTCCTATTGTATTTTTCCCTTTACTAATATGCTGTGGCCTTCTTTATCTCTTCTGAGTAGTTTATGTTTGAAATGTGCTTTGTTTGATATAAGGATAATAAAAACGACCTTGCTTTCTCAGGCTATGAGCTTGGTAGATTTTTTTTCTGTATTTTCACTTTTGCTCTCTGGATATAGATATCATTTGCTGTAACATGGGTCTCCTGTAAGGAGCCAATGGTGGGATTTTGTTTTTTGATCCAATGTGCTAATTTTTGTCTTGATTGGTCAATTGAGACCATTCACATTCAGTGTGAGTGTAGTTATGTGATTATGGTTCAAAGTCATTGTGTTTTATTAGTATGTTCTGTGCTGTCTTAGTTGTCTATTGACTGCACATGTGTTTATTGATAATCCTCTGGGTTTTGAGAATTGTTTGCTTGTTCTTCTATATAGAGTTTATCTTTGAGGATTCTTTGTAATGCTGGTTTTCTGTTCATTAATGCTGCAAGTTTGGTTTTATTGTGAAATGTTATTATTTACCCATTGAATTTGAAGCTGAGTTCTGGTGAGTACAGTATTCTTCACTGCAGACTGTGGTCATTCAGACACCAGAAGATCTCCTTCCAGTATCTTCTTGCTTCTAGAGTCTGAGCTGAAAAGTCAGATGTGATCTGTATTGGTTCATCTTTGAATGTGATTTGACATTTCTCTTTGCAGTTTTTTAATATTCTTTCCTTGATTAACCTTTTAGACATTTTGAATACTATGTGTCTCAGTGAGATTCTCATTTGATTAGGCCTATTGGGTGTTCTTTATGCTTCCTGGATGAGCATTTCTTACTCTATTCTGATATGGGAAAATTTTTCTTCAACTCTTTCATTGAGAATGTTCTTTATACCATTCATTTGCATTTCAATTTCTTCCTGTATCCCAATTACTCTTTGATTGTTTCTTCTGATTTCATCTCAGACATTTTGAAAATTCTGCTCTTGTTCTGTGAGATTTTTCCTTTTTTGTCATCCATACACTCAAGCTTACTCAGCCTATCTTTGTTGTTGGGAGTTCTTCCTTCAAGAGGTAAGGCTCTGTTTTCTATAGAAGTTAGTCTACTGTTATATTCTTATATCATTCTTCTTTTGTGATTGATTGAAGAGTTTAGCTCCATTTCTTCTTTTTTCAGTATGTCTATTTCTTTGATAACAGAGTTTTTCATCTCAAGTTTTCTCATTTAGTCCCTTCATTAAATCTTCTTTTAGTTTACTGTTCCTTTTGGTAATCAGATCATTGATAATTTTTTCTAGGTTTTATCCTGGTCCCTGTCCATGTGCTTCTGGGTTGGAGAGCTGTGGGCTTATGGCAAACCTTTTCTAATTTAATTCCTTATTATTTGATGGGATACTCCTGGATCTTTGAATTTTATTTTCCTGTAGCAAAGGCAGGTAGGTCTCCAGGTGCTTCTACCTTGCAGGTAAAAGGGGTGAGTCAGACACCATTCCTCTGTGAGTACCTTCTTCTAGAAAGCTGCTTCTGTTTGGAGCCTCGTTTTGGTGCACTATTTGGATCTAGGCTCCATGGTGCCAATCAAGAACTTGTTGAAGTGGGATCCTTGACAGTGGGAATAGGCCCAGTATATCTGGACATGGTGGGTATGTGCTGTGACTGGTATCTCTAGACAAGGGTCCTTTGGGTGGGTGTCCTAAGCATGCCTGCCTTCCAAGGACCAGATGCCTGAGGGCCAGCATGCAAAGCCTGGGTGGGTTGGCTCTAGATAAGGGTCCTTGGGGAAGGGGTCCTGGGCGTACCTGCTGGCCATGGCCCAGAGGTCTGGGGGCCTTCACTAAGATTGGTCAGGTAGACTCCACCAGATGGGTGCCTCTTGACAAGTTGTATTCACTCTTTGAGTCAGTTGTCTTTACCCAAAAATTGAACTTAAAAGTTTAATATAAAATCTTTACATATGTATTTATGTCCACTAACTTGATGCTTTTCACCTTTTTTTAATTTGAACTCTATTGTACTTTTTTAATTTTTATTTGATAAACATGGTCTTACAACTAGGAGGGTTCCTTGTCAAACAATCAAGAAAAAAAGCGTAATGACAGAACAAGCCAATACTGGTGCCGGATTATGATTTCCCCTCTTTGGGTTCCCCAAGGTTCCATGTTTCACTTTACTTAAGCCCCAAGTTAATTGGACTTCTCCTGGAAGTTGGAGGTTCCCCTCAGATTAGATTCCCCCATACTTCCTCCCACTGGTCATCTTGATGACCTTCCTATTCCCTTCCCTGCTCCACAATCCCTCCCTACATGCCCCAGGAACCTAAGCACAGTTCCCCATGGACATATAAGAATTCATACATGTTGAGGTAATTGTTAGGTTAGCCATCTAACAATCTGTTTCTGCTTATATTCTAGCTTCCACAAACCAGAGAAAACATTTGGCCCTTGAGTCTCTAAGTTTGGGATACTTCACTTAGCAAAATTTTTTCCAACTCCATCCTTTGGCTGCAAATGTCAAAATATTGTTTTCTCTAATAGCCAAGTAGTATTCCATTGTATATATGTACCACAGTTTTTGGATCCATTCATCAAGCGAGTGACATCTGGGTTGGTACCATAATTTATCTATAGTAAATTGAACTTCTATAAATATTGATGAAGTTGTAACTCTATAGTAAGCCAATTCTAGCTCTTTTGGGAAGATACCCAGAAGTGGGATAGCTGGGTCAAAAGGTGGTTCCACAAAGATCAGTGGAACAGAATACAAGATCCTGAGACAAACCCCCATATATCTAACTATTTGATATTTGATAAAAGAGGCAAAAGCATAGTGTGGAAGATAGTCTGTTCAACAAATGGTAAAATTGGACAGCCATGTGTAGGCAACTGAAGCTGGGTCCTTACCTTTTGCCCTACACAAAATTAAAATCAAAATGGGTCAAAGACCTGGATATTAAGCCAACAACTTTAAACTTTAAAAGAAGGGTCAACACTATGGGACACAGGAGTCGGCAGGTGCTTCCTTAACAAAACTCCCATGGCTCAAGCAGTAAAGTCAAGAATAAATGAATGGGATGCAATTAAACTCAAAAGTTTTTGCACAGCTAAAGATCTAATCAAAAACATCAAAAGAGGACCTACAGAATGGGAGAAAACTTTGCCTGCTACACCTCGGACAGAGGGCTAATATCCAGAATATATAAAGAACTAAAGAAACGAAACACCAAAATTCACAAATAATCCAATCAATAAATGGGCTATGGATCTTAAAAGAAAATTCTCACCAGAGGAAATCCAGAAAGCCCATAAATATATGAGAAAATGCTCTACATCATTAGCTATAAGGGAAATGCAAATGAAAACTTCAATGAGATACCACCTCACTCCTGTTAGAATGGTTAAAATGAAAAATTCTAACAACAACAGATGCTGGAGAGGCTGTGGGAAAAGAGGAACACTGCTACACTGCTGGTGGGACTGCAAACTGGTTCAGCCACTATGGAAAGCAGTGTGGAGAATCCTCAAAAAAGTGAGGATGGAACTACCTTATGACCCAGCTATTCCACGTCTGGGTATTTCCCCAAAAGTGTTAGAATCAGCATATTATAGTGATGTGGCTTCATCAATGTTTATAGCAGGTCAATTTACTATAGCTAGATTATGGAACCAACCCAGATGCCCCTCACTTGACAAGTGGATATAAAAACTTTGGTACATATATGCAATGGAATACTACTCAGCCATTAGAGAAGATGATATTATGGCTTTTGATATCAAATGGATGGAGATGGAAAAAATTATGCTAAGTGAAGTATCCCAATCTGAGAGACTCAAGGGCTGAATGGTATCTCTGGAAGTATCTGTGGAAGCTAGAATATATCGGGAAGCAGTATGTTAGATGGCTAAGCTAATAATAACTTCAAATTGTATAATTCTCAATGCAACAGGGAGATGACTCCCTAGGATACTTGGAGGAGTAGGGAGGGGGACAATGGGGGAGGGTGTTGGAAGAACTCCTAGGAGACTGGAGAGTGGGAATATGGGACAATCATCTCAGAAGGAGATCTCTGTCCTCCACAAGATTTCC
>PVKS010050832.1:0-11390 GCA_004027875.1 Aplodontia rufa
AAAAAAAAAAAAAGGGAAAAAATACACCATTATCACCTCCCCCAAAAGAAGACTCAGAATAGGTGAGAAATGGGCCTTTGTTTTGTAAAGAGGAGGAAGACTGAAAGTGGAGGTTGGAAAGGACAACAGCTAAGATAATAGACACTGAAGGGGAAACTTTGATCAGTTTTAGGCAAAAGTACATATGGAAGTTAAAGATCCCCTTAAACTAATCCCCTCAAAATGCATACACGTTGACATGCCAGTTTATTTATTATATGTATATTATTTATTTATTTTTAAGTAATTAATTAGTTTATTTATTTAGTGTGTGTGGGTGTGTATTTTTCCCCCACCCATGCATGGTACTGGGAATTAAACCCAGGGACACTACCCCTGAGCTACATGGGCTACATTCCCATCCCTGTTTTAAATTTTATTTTGAGACAGGGTCTCACAAAGTTGTTTAGCCTGACTTTGAATTTGCAATCCTCCTGCTTCAACCTCTCAAGTCATTGAGATTACTGGTGTGTACCACCAAGCTTGGCAATATCCCAGTTTAAAGACCACTATTTCAAAGTACATTCCTAGAGCTGGGTGTGTAGCTCAGTGGTAGAGTGCTTGTCTAGCATGAGTGAAGCCCTGGGTTTAATCCCTAGCACACACAAAAGGACATTTTGATCACCAACTTTTTTTAGTGGCTGCTCATCACCAGTAATGGTAGCTCCTAATCTGATTATCACTGGAAGCATGGGCCACTTGCCTAAAGATTATATCCAGGAAAGATGAAGTAGGGTTTTGTTTCAAAACATACTTGGCAGCAAAGCTCCTCAAGTAGTTCTGATGGTCGTTGTGGCTAGAGCCTTCTGATAAGAACTGGAGCTACTGGTTCACAGTCTTTCCCTCCACTCCTGCTGCGCAAGTACTGTCAACGATGCCAACGTTTAGGTGGGTGACCTTTCAACACCTAGGTCTCTCAATTTTTTGACCCTGTAGCTGCTAATGGTATTTCCTCCACTTCTCCCCACTCCTGTGGATTCCTTACCACCAGAATCCTTGCCACCTCTGAAATCTTCACCTTTGTTCCTATGTCCACTTGTGCTATCAGTCATGCTGTGGAAGAAGAGCCCCCAAAGATGTCTACATCCTAATCCCAGGAAACCAGAAGTATGTTACATTACATGGTAAATGAACTTTTTAGATGTAATTAAGGCTACAGAACTTAAAATAGGTAGATCATCTTGGATTATCCAAGTGGACTCAATCTAACCACAGGTAAATATGACTAGAGACTTTTCTCTGGTTGAAGTCAGAGAAGCATTAAAAGAGTAAAGCAGGGTTGGAGCGGTGGCTCGGCGGTTACAGCGCTTGCCCGGCATGCTCGAGTACATGGGTTCAAACCCCAGCACCGCATACACAACTAAGTGTTGGAGCAATGAAAGTCATGTGAAAAACTAAATAAAATTGATTCTCTCTCCTCTCTTTCTCTCTCTCTCCTCACTGTCCTTCTCTCTTAAAAAAAAAAAAAAAGGAGTAAAGTAGAAAGAAGAGATGACTAACTGGTAAACCAGAGAGAGTTGAGGTGTCCAAAGACCTGCATGCACAGGCTGGTTGGAAGATAGAGTGGGCAGCACAACAGGGTTTACTTGTGGCTTCTGAATAGTCAGCAAGGAAACCTCAGCCCTGCAACCACAGAGACTGAATTCTGCTAACAACCAGAATGAATTTAGAAGCAGAGTTTTCTCCAGGCTCTCGAGAAAGGAATGCGATCCCACCCACACATTGATGTCAACCTTGGTGACACTAAATGGCATCTGAGCCATGCTGTACCTGCAGAACTGTGAGATCATCAATGGGTGCTGTTTTCAGGCACTGTGTGTATGGTGGCTTGTTACGGCAGCAGTAGAAAATGAATACACCTCATCCTATCCTAAGACCGTTTTATCCCAGTTGATCAGCCCACTCGTGCCTTTACTTTCTTTATTTCCAATTTAGATTTTCTAGTGGACCATTATAATCCTTGCCGTGTAGGTCCTCAGCTCTCCTGTTCTTTTCTTCCTTTTTTGCAGTGCTGTTTTGACTTGACTGCGCCTAACAGCAGAACCACCTGAGGATTGTTAAAACACACGGCTGTGTTGCCAGGTAAACGGTGAACGCCTGTAATCCCAGAAGCTCTGGATCCTGAGGCGGGAGGGTTGCAAGTTCGAGGCCTGCCTCAGCAACTTAGCGAGGCCCTAAACAATTTAGTGAGACCCTGTCTCAAAATAAAAAATGAAAAGGGCCAGGGATGTGGCTTAGTGGTTGAGCCCCCTAGGTTCAATCCCTGTTACCAAAAAAACAAAACAAAACAGAACAAAAACCCAAAACAAGCAACAACAATAACTGCTGTGCTCCAGGAGACCTGTGGTAGGGCTTGAAGATTTTCAATGATGCTACTGGACCAGGCCCACTCATCAAGAATCACTGCTTTGTTATAATCACCCCATCTTCTAGGGAAGCTGCAACCAAGGAGCTGGGTGTTGCTCAAGGAAAACCATCCAACCTTGCTGACTGCTTTCATTTAAATTCATGATTACAGACCCTAAAGGAGCCCCAGGTTACTGCCTGGCTGTCCTTTCCCATTTCCCTAATGAAGTCCCTTTGTCTCTTTTGAACTCTGTCTTCACTCCTCAAACTTCCAAGTCCTGCCCACCCTTCAGTTTTAGCAGACAACTTCACCTCCCACACTTCAGTGGGGAACTAGAGGTCACGAGACTGGAACTCACTCATCCTCCCAACAAGCCAGGATTGGTGCTTGAGGCTCCTCTCTGTCTTTTCCCCAGTTACAACAGAAAGACAGAGCTCGGCTTGTCACTAGCCGGTTTCCCCCTTGCTCTGCATCCCATCAGTCTCACCTCTCCAAAGGCTCTGCTGCTTTAGCTGCTGCTTCTTTCTTATGCTATCAATGTATGTGTTGACCAGGAACGTTCCCACATCCCCACCTTTAACCTTCCCTTGACCCTGTATCCTCTTCCAGCCACCATCCCATTTCTCTGCTCACATTCACAAATATTCTGGAAAAAGTTGTCAGCTCATCTAGTTACCTCATTTCCCTTTTGCTACAAATATTATATCAGATAGTTGATATTTGTTGAGCATTATCCTGTGGGCCCTGCTTTCATGGAGTTGGTGGACAAAACTTTGCACGGCATTTCCAGCTAGTGACAAGTGCTATGCAGAAAACAGGGTTTTGTGACGCAGGACATTCAAGACAGTCATGTTGAGCACCGGGAATAAATACATCAATGAAGAAAGAGACAAAGGGGGGCTGGAGCAGTGGCTCAGTGGTTGGCTATGGAGCTTGCCTGGCATGCACGACGAGTATGCGAGTTCCAACCCCAGCACCACGCACACGACAAAGTCTCAGAGCAATGAAAGCCACATGAAAAATTAAATTAAAAAAAAGTTCCTCTCTTTTTCTCTCTCACTGTCCCTCTCTCTTTGAAAGAAAGAAAGAAAGAGACAAAGGGTCCTGTTCTTGTGGAGTTTGTATTCTAGGGGAAGGACATAGGAAATTTAAACTATGTACGTTAGCTAGTGATACGTGCTTTGCAGAAAAAGAAAGCAGAGAGAATTAGGGAATGTGTTGTGTTCGTTTGAATAGGAGAGCTAGTTGTGCAGATGTCTGGGGAAGAACATTCCAGACAGAGAAAACAGTGGGTGTAAAGACCTTGGGGCAGAAGCCTGCCTGGCTGTTTGGAGTGACCGAAGTAACTGCAAGAATGACAAAGAGGTCAGCCTGCCCCGAGCTAGGTGAAAAAGGGGAGGGAGCAAAGGAGATAAACCAGGGTCAGAAAGGGGCCAGGCTATGTGGGGCAGAGTTTGGCCAACTTTTCTCTGCAAAGTGCCAGATAGTAAGCATTTTAAGCTTTGCAGGCTGCATATGGTTTCTGTCACATATTTTTTTTTCTTTTCTTCCCATTTTAAAAAGAATTATTCAGGGACTGGAACAGTGGCTCAGCAGTTATGGCGCTTGCCTGGCATGCACAAGGACATGGGTTCAAACCGCAGTACCACATACACAACGAGTGTCAACGAAAGCCACATGAAAAATGAAATAAAATTGATTCTTTCTTTCTCTTGTTCTCTCACTGTCCCTTTCTCTTAAAAAAAAAAAGAATTATTTAAAGAATTCTTTCAGTTTTGAAAAAAATTTATACATGATCTAGGGGAAACATAGATATGTGGGGGCAGAGGGAGAAGAGGCAGAAGGGAGGAGAGAGGAAGGGATGATAGGAAGGGATCTAAGTGGGGGGATCAACAATGTAGCTTACTCTTTACTCCTCCAAGAAGCCAAATAATACTTATGCAATCATTTAATTCTGGAAAATACACAATCATATATATATATTATAAATAGACATTTATATCTGTTGTAAGGGGAAAACAGAATAGTTAAGAGACTGAGATGTGGGTGATGTAGGGAACGATTCTGGATTAGGATCAGGGGCATATCATATTGTTACTATATATTCATTTATGATTGTACAACACAACTCCTCCATAAAATTTAAAATAATCCATTCCAGTCCCACTTGAAGCAGTACAATAGAAAATTATATTTTTGAAAAAAAACTGCAAAATAATCATCTTTTCTCTGGCAGTACCAGGATTTGTCCCACTGGCCTTAGTTTGTCACCCTTGGGACCTCATAGGCCAATGTAAAGATTTTAGTTTTTACTATGGACTGAGAATTGGAAGATTCTGAACACAGGAGTGATATGACCTTTCTTGCATTTAAAAAAATTTTTTTATTGGTGCATTATGATTATTATGATTCATTATGTGAAATTCACTGTGCCATGTTCATACATACACATAATATAAATTTTTTTTGGTAACAGGAATTGGACCTGGGATGCTTAACCACTGAGCAACATCCCTAGCCCTTTTTATATTTTATTTTGAGACAGGGTCTTGCCGAATTGCTTAGGGCCTCGCTAAGTTCCTGAGACTGGGCTTTGAACTCGAGATTCTCCTGTCTCAGCCTCCCAAGTCAACGGGATTACAGGTGTACATCACCTCCAACCACATGGCAATATGATCAGTTCATTCCCCACTATCTTCCCTTTCCCTCTTCTCTTCCCTACCTTATTCCACTTGGTCTACTCTACAGAACTTCCTTCTATTATTATTATTATTATTATATTATTATTATTTCAATTAGTGTATTATACCTGTGTATATATAAGTGAGACCTCTCTTACATTTTAGGAGAAACTCATCTATTGTAGGAAAACTTGAGGGAGAGGTGGGGTTTGTTATCAAGGAGGTCACAGGGACTAGAGTACTGGTTATATATTGCAGCATAAAAACTTTTCTATAATTTAGGGGCTTAAATAACACACTTTTTACTATGACTCCTGGTTGTATGGGTCGGGAATTCTGATGTAGCACAGCAAGACTAACTTGTCTCTGAACCACCAATTTCTGCTTAGTCTGGAATGTCCAGCATGACTTCTTCAATCACATGGATGGTAGCTTTGCCAGGATAGCTTAAGCAGGTGGTGGTGGTTCCAACAGCTCTCCTGGGGTTACATATTTGGGGGGTCTTGTTCTTGGTTTGATTCCTCAGTTTACCTTTCCAGGTGCTCTGCTAGCCTTTTTATGTGACCTCTCTAGCAAGGTAGCTAGACTTCTTGCATGGTAACTCAGAACTCCAGGTGGACGCTGTCAGGGCTTCTATGGCTTAGGTTCATCACTGGCAAGCATCAGTTCTGCCACATTCTTTGGGTTAGAGAAGGTTACAGGGCCAGCCCAGACTTGAGGCAAGGGAACCACACAAAGGCATGAACACAGGTGCTGTAGTTCATTGGCGGGGCAATCACAGTGACAGTCCAACACCATCGAACTGAAAACTTGCTTTGTAATGTAGGCAAGACATGCTGGTAGTTCTGACCAGTGTGTTAGCGATGGAGATGGTGAACATTCGTTGGTCTCTAGATATATATATATATATATATATATATATATATTTTTTTTTTTTTTTTTTTTTTTTTTAAAGAGAGAGGGACAGTGAGAGAGAGACAGAGAAAGGGAGAAACAACTTTATTTAGTTTTTCACTTGGCCTTAGTTGCTGTAACACTTAGTTGTGTACGTGGTGCTGGGGTTTGAACCCGGGTCCTCACGCTTGTCAGGCAAGCGCCGAAACCGCTGAGCCACCGCTCCAGCCCCTCTAGATATATTTTGAAGGTAGGTTTGAGCAGATTTGCTTATGGCACTGAATGTGAGTGTTGTAGAGAGAAGTCAAGGATGACTCTGAGGTTTTTGGATTGAGTATCTGAAAGAGTCCAATACCTACAAACAGAAGACTAAGGGAGGACAAGTTTTGGGGGACTGTACAGAACTCTGATGTGGAATTTCAAGTTCAAGATTTCTTTCTTTTTTTTTTTTTTTAAATAGAGAAGGACAGAGACAGAGAGAGAGAGAGAGAATCAATTTTTATTGAGTTTTTCACATGGCTTTCATTGCTCTGACACATAGTTGTGTACGTGGGTGCTGGGGTTTGAACCTGTGTACTTGCACATGCTGGGCAAGCACCATAACCACCAACCCACCACTCCAGCCCCAAGTTCAAGATTTGGTTATAGAGAATATGTGGGTTTGGAAAGATCTAGTGCACGTATATAATTTATAAGCATCAGTGTATGGATGGTATTTAAAGCCATAAGAGAACATCACTGAGGTAGCCTGAAAGCAAGAAAGGGAAATTCCCAGGTGTCAGAAAACAAAAAGGAATCCAAAGATAGTATGGTGAGCAGAATCTAAAGTTGGGACAGGATAGTTCTTAGGCACAGAGCATAGGATTAATGTTGACATGACAACACAAGATGAGGCCTTGAGCATGACAAGTCTTGATGCTGGAAGGAAGGCTCCCTCATGAAGAATGAGTCCATTAAATTCCAGCAGAATCAGTGGAAGTTGGTATTCTATTAAAAATATTTTGTGGGGCTGGAACGGTGGCTCAATAGTTACAGTGTTTGCCTGGTGTGCGCAAGTATGTGGGTTTGAACCCCAGCACCACGTGCAAAACAAAGTGTCGGAGCAACAAAATCTATATGAAAAACTGAACAAAATTGATTCAGGGTAGGACCCTGTCTCAAAATTAAAAAACAAAACCAACCCTGAGGAAAAAGTAATTTTCATCTTGAAATTCTTACCCTACCAAGCTATCATGTGAGGGAGAAAAAATATGTTGAAACATGTAGTTTTAAAAAAATGTTACTTCTAAAGCACTCCCAGGACATGAGAGGAGAATTTGCCTCATGGAAACAGGGAGATAAACCAAGAGGGAGGAGGAAGGGGAACGAGGAGATCAGGAATTCGTCACAAGGTAGAGGTGAAGGAAATGCCCGGGGAAGAAGGGAGAATCCAGTGATGCACTGCAAGCTTAGAGGAGGGGGAGTCCAAGACATCAAGTAGAAGGCTCTCCGGAAACTTCTTTCAAGCAGGTGATGGATAATGCAAATAAATGAACTTGAGATTTACGTAGCTGACCGGGAACTCAGCAGTATCCACACAAGCACACAGAAAACCAAACAAATAGAAACCTGGAAAAAATTGCCAGCTGGTTGTAATATTCATGATGATTTCAGGGGCTCTAAAATGTAAACAAATATATGTGTTAGAATAAAACTCCTAGCCAGTGCAGATATTTAGATCATTAAACTGCAGTAGCAAAATACAAATTAACAGGAAAATTGCTGACATCGTTAATTTAAAGCCTTAACATCTCCAGGTTACACGTGCCAGATGCATAATGTCTGTTAATTAGAGTTGTAATAGGAGACCATTGGGAGCATGAATCAGAATTTATGTGAAATTTTGCAAATTTCAGAAGTACAGAATTCTATTTATATTATTTAATTTATAAAAATGAAGAAAATTCTATGTCGGCAGAGATATAGGTGACTCAAACGTTATTTAAAATGAATCCAATATATTTATTTCTTTTCTTCCCAGTACTTAAGTAAGCTAAATAATAAATATAAACTTACAATTCTTTTGTCTAAAAACCCCAGCAAGCATTTGGTTAAATTTAATGACTTCTGTTATTTTTTGTGATTTTTTAAAATCAATATCATGATGTATGTATTTATGGTACTTCTCCATTATTTTCAGCTAAGCTGAATATTTCACATACATTTTAATAAATTTATATTTCAACTGTAAAAAAAAAAAATCCTAGCTAGGTGCCTTGTCTATAATCCCAGTGATTCATAAGGCTAAGGCAGGAGGATTGCAAGATGGATCAGCAATTAGCAAGGTCCTAAGCAAATTAGCAATTCCCAAAATAAAACACAAAAAAAGGCCTGGGGATGTAGCTCAGTGGTAAATCACCTCTGGGTTCAACCCCTACAGCAAACAACAACTATAAAACCCCACAATCCTATAGTTCATTTCCTAAGGGACCTGTTAAGTGGTGAGGATCACTCAGTTTTTACATGCTGAAACTCCACCCCAGCCCCCACTCCCCTGTGGTGCTAGGGATGGAACCCAGGACCATAAGCACCCTAGACAAGTACTTAACCATTGGGCTGCATCCCTAGCCCCCTGAAATATTTTTTCTTAATTCTTGTAAGACTCTTGAGGACAATTAGGCTGAGTGCGAATTTCTTTAATTTTTAGGGCTTTTTCTTCAACTCTGGAGAAAAAAAAAACCTCATCCTTTTTCTCTCCAAATATTGATTTTCTAGGGCTGGGGATGTGGCTCAGTGGTAGGGTGCTTGCCTAGCATGTGTTAGGTTCAGAGTTCAATCCCCAGCTCTGCAAAACAACAACAAAACCAGCATGATTTCAGATACACAAAAACTGAGGGAGTTGACCACCACCATGGCTTAGCTGTGCTTTGTCCCTCAAAGTTTCATGAGTTGTAAGCTTGGTATCCAGTGTGGTAGTAGCGAATAGTGGAACTTTTTTTTTTGGTACCAGAGATGGACCCAGGGGAATGCAACCACTAAGCCATATCCCTAGCCCTAGGTTTGTTTGTTTGTTTTTTTAGAGAGGGACAGTAAGAGACAAAGAGAGAAGCAATTCTATTTAGTTTTTCATGTGACTTTCGTTGCTCTGACACTTCGTTGTGTGCGTGGTGCTGGGGTTTGAACTCTTATCCTTGTGTGTGCCAGGCAAGTGCAGTAACCACTGAGCCACTGCTCCAGCCCTCCAAGCCCTTTTTATATTTCATTTGAGACAGGGTCTCACCCAGTTACTTAAATTCTTGCTAAGTTGCTGAAGCTGGCTTTGAATTTGTGATCCTCCTGCCTCAGTCTCCTGAGGCATAGGAATTACAGGCGTGCGCCACTGTGCTGGGCTTTTTTCTTTTTTTTTTTTTAAAGAGAGAGTGAGAGATAGAGAATCAATTTTATTTATTATTCATTTGGACTTTGTTTCTCTGACACTTACTTGTGCATGTGGTGCTGGAGTTTGAACCCAGGTCCTCATGCATGCCAGTCAAGCGCTTAAACCACTGAGCCACTGCTCCAGCCTCACTGCCTTTTTTTTCCTCTTAAGTTTTGAAACAAGACCTCAAAGTTTCTGAGGCTGGTCTGGAAATTAGAATCCTCCTGCCCCATCCTCCCAAATCACTGGGATTCCTCATGTGCATCACCACACCCAGTCAGCTCTATCTTTTTGATTTTTTTTTTTTAAGAGAGAGGGACAATGAGAGCGGGAGACAGAATCAATTTTATTTAGTTTTGCATGTGGATTTCATTGCTCGAACACTTTGTTGTGTACGTGGTGCTGGGGTTTGAATTCTAGTACTTGGACGTGCTAGGCAGGCACCGTAACCACTGAGCCACTGCTCCAGCCTCCAGCTCTTTTAAAAGAAGTCATCATATTTATTTATTTAAAATTTTTTTTTTGTTGGAAAAATAAAAAAAAATTAAAAAAATTTTTTCCCATAATACTGGGGATTGAACTCAGGTATACTTTTCCAATAAGCTACATCCTCAGGCCTTTTTATTTTGAGACAAGTTCTGGTTAGGTTGTGCAGGTTGGTCTTGAACTTGGAATCTTCCTGCCTCAGCCTCCCAAGTAGCTGGGATTGCAGGTGTGCACCATCATGCTCAGCCCATTTTTATATTTTAAATGTCATGGCTATGTGTTTGAAGCAAAGAGGTTTTTGGAGACGAAAGCTCACTTTCTTGTGTTGACTTCAACCTTTTCATGCCTGGTTTCTGTCTCCCACCTGGCTTCTGAAATCACCATGTCAAGGTCACTGATGATCCCTAGGCTATCAAATCCACTGGACATTTCTCTGTCCTAGTCTTACTGGACTCTTCATCATTTTTTGGGGAGGGAGAAAGTTAATTAAAAAATTTTTTATCTTGTTTTTTTGTTTGTTTATTTGTTTTTCCTCCACTTAGTTGTGTATGTGGTACTGGGGATCAAACCTGGGTCCTCATATATGCCAGCCAAGTGCTCTACCACTAAGTCACCACTCCAACCCTCTTCAGTTTTTGACATAATTTTTGACCAGTCTGTTCTAAAAACAAAATCACTCTTTGCTAGACCACTTAACTCTCTCCTGAATCTCATTTTCATTGTCCTTTGCATTCCCCTTCTGGTACTTGAGTTCCAGGTATGAAACTCTACAAATCTGGGCCCTATACTCTTTTCTTTCAACCTTCCCCTTGAAAACACCCTCATTTCCAGAATTTTAAAAACCACCTATAGACTGACAACTTCTAAATTTTTATCGCCAGCCTAAACATCTGTTCTGGGATCCAGACCCAGTCCCATATGCCAACTTCACAATTCCACTTGACTATTTAATAAATATCTTAAACTTAATGTATTCAAAATAAAACTCTTGATTTCCTCCACTAAATGTCTCCCTATTTTGATCTTTTCCTGTCTCAGCACATGGTACCATACAACCTGCAGTCCATTCTTTTATTATTTAGTTTTTCATGTGGCTTTCATTGATCCGGGACTTCAGTTGTGTATGTGGGTGATGGGGCAAGCACCGTAACTCCCAAGCCACAGCTCCAGCCTCCTGGGAGTCCATTCTTGATTCTTCCATTTATCTCACTGCTCCAACCATCACAAGTCCTGGCATTTCCACCTGCAGAATAAATTCCAAATCAATTCATGTTTTCCATCTTCATCATTACTTCACTAGAGTCACCATTGAAGACAGAGAAGCAAGGTGTGAGGGGAGGGGATAAGGCTTTTCCAGTTTAACAACTCCCTGCTGGGGGAACTAATTGGCTTCCACAAGAACCATCTCAACCTATTCTGAGGACAGAGCACCTCATGACCTCATCACTTCCCACTAAGCCCCATCTCTTAAATGTTCCACTACCTCACAGCCAGGCATGGTAGCATATATCTATAATTCCAGCAACTTGGGAAGCTGAACCCCCCC
>PVKS010050833.1:0-11384 GCA_004027875.1 Aplodontia rufa
AAAAAAAAAAAAAAAAAAAAAAAAAAAAAAAAAAAAAAAAAAAAAAAAAAAAAAAAAAAAAAAAAAAAAAAAAAAAAAAAAAAAAAAAAAAAAAAAAAAAAAAAAAAAAAAAAAAAAAAAAAAAAAAAAAAAAAAAAAAAAAACAGAAAAGGAAAAAACAAAAAACAAAAACAAAAACAAAAAAACAAGAAGCCAGAAAAACAACAACAGCAAAAGGAAAACCCAATAACCCACAGTAATTTTAAAAATTCAAAAATATTATTTTTCAGCAGGATTCCTGTTTACAAAAAAAAAGAAAAATAATGAAAAAAAAATGAAGAAATGAAAAAGAGAGAGAGAAAAAATAAAAAATAAAAACACAACTAGTTGGTATATTTCTGAGGTTTTCTGACCCTTAGATCAGGAGGTATATATCATGTGGTGGTGTGATCAAGTCCGACATCAAGCTGGGGATTCTTTGGAGTTGAGCTTGTTTGGGGAGAAGCTGATTGGTTGAGTCCAGTGGCTTGGATTTTCTTAAAGGATCTCCTCAAAAATGTTTCTGTTGCAAAGCGGTATTCAGCTCCCCCTGGGCTGAATCCTGAGATGGTTGCTTTCTGCCAATCCACACACTAGATATTTCTTGGACCTGGGGCTCAGAAGTAGTAGACATTCAAGTTGATCCTATTGTAGATGTGTGGGTCACTGTCTGATCCAAGGAGAGTGGCTAGCCTGAGACTCGCTTCCTCAGGATCACTGTTGACCCACTGTGTGTGTCTTGTGATCCACAGAAGACCCAAGAGCTGCTTTGTAGGGTTGACTGACACCCTCAGAAAAAGGACCAGATTGTGCCAGTTTTTATGTGAATCTCTGTTGCAAGCACTAGGAGGCGCCCTGTTAGAGTGGTCCAGGCCTACTCAGCCTTGGCTATGGGAGGAGCTCAGATGCTAAGGTGAAGCTCAAGCTGCCCCTTATATTCAAAGCTTCCTGAGGCAGGTTTCAAGCAGAGGCTGAATCAGAGGATCCCCTATAAAGGGATGCTCCCTGCTGTAGCAAGCTCTGTTCACAGGCTCCTCCTATTTGGGTGGGAAGGCAAATGGACCAAAGGGGAGAAGGTCGCCAACTGAGAGGTTTGGGAGCTGGAGAGGTGAGTCACAGTTTGCTACAGCCCCCATGGCAGATGGCCAGTTGGTGGGGGGATGGTAGCTTCTGTTTCTGTTCTCGGGGACTGAGGCCCCATAACGCTGCTGGGAGACCCACCCCGCCCTCAGGGACATGCCCCGCCCTCAGGGATAAGTCACAATAGCGCTGGCCGCCTAGGAGTTCGCTAGTATTAGCAATTAATACCCAGTGCTTTATGCAAGATTAGGTGGAATTGTGAGCAGTCAGATCAGGGAGTTTGCAGCCGGCCGGGTTAGGATACATGGTTAGGAAGTTTGCTCCCTTGCTCCATTATAGATTTTGGTTTTCTGACTCCGGTGGCTGAGAGAGCATTTTTTTGCTGAGCAGTCAGCCCCACCCTCAGGAAAACGCGCCTGCTGCTGCCACTTGCAGGAACAGCTGTAATTTTGTTAATGAGAGCTAAAACTTCCCGAATTTAATTCCAAGCTCATGTATATGAAGAGCAGTCAGATCAGGGAGTTCGAAGGCAGATTAGGGAATTTGATTAGGGAACTTGCTCCCCTCTGGGGAAGCTCCCCTCCCCCCGGGTGTAGGGCTGGTCAAGTCACCCGGGTGCCACAAACTTCCTCCTTAATTTTCATTAATGCTCTTCACTGTTTCTTTGGAGTTAAAAAATTAGCAGGGGGTAATGTTTGCCCCCACTGGGAGGTTCGTCCTACTGTGGGAATCCGCGTGCAAATCTGCAGCGTGAGGTGACTCTCAAGAGCATCTCGGAGTCACTGCTGTTGGGGTGGCCGCCATCTTCTATCTCCTCTGTCTCTTTTTATATGGAAAATTTTTCTTTTAACTACTTTATAAGAATGTTCTTTATCCTATTTGTGTTTCAGTTTTTTCCTGTATCCCAATTACTCTTAGATTGTCTCTTCTCATTTCATCCTAGATACTTTGAAAATTCTCTTCATGTTTTATAAGTTTTCTCTCTCTTTTTTTTTTATCAATTGTCCACTCAAGCTTGCTCAGCGTTTCCTCTTTGTCAGAAGTTCTTCCTTCAAGAACTGAAGTTCTGTTTTCCATAGACATTAGTCTGTTACTAAATTCTTCCATGGTTCCTTTCATGTCATTGACTGGAGATTTTAGCTCTGATAACTTCGTTTTTGAGTATGTCCATTTCTTTGAAAGTAGAGATTTTTTGTGTCTTGAGTTTTCTCACTTAGTCCTTCATTACATCTTCTTCTACATTATTGTTCCTTTTACTAATCAGATCATTGATGATATTTTCAAGTTTTTAAAATCTTGGTCTCTATCCATGGTTTCATTTTTAGGGGAGTTGTGGATTTGAGGTGAATCTCTCCTAGTTTGATTCTTTATTTTTGATGAGCTTCTTCTGGATCTCTGAATTGAGATTCCCAGGGGGAAGGTTGTCCTTTCTTCAGGTGTTTTTCCTTCAATTCAAAGGGACAGATCTGCCCCTGCCTCTTTTATATTCACCTTCTTCCTGTCATTGCTTTTGCCTGGGTCTTCGTTGTGCTCCTCATTTTGTATCCAGGCTCAAGGTTGCAGATCTGTACCTGGTTGATCTGGGACCCTGCAAAGCATGAACCAGAAAGTGTCTCGGCCAAGGTCTAGTTCCGGTTGGGATGCTTCATCATTTGTTCCTTTTCGTGTGCTGGGATCCAGAGCAGAAGAGGCCTGGGCTGCTCCTTCAGGTGTGCAGGAGCTGATTCAGATGGGTGATCTGCCCATGGGTGTCTGAGTGCCTGCCAACTGGGAACAAAAGACCCCAGGGTGGTTTACTGGGCATCAGGTAGTTGGGGTTTGCTCTGGACAGTTGTCCTACAAGTGGTGTCCTGAATGACTGTCAACTGGGACCAGTAGAGGCCTGGACCTACATGTGGGGTTCAGGGAGGCAGGGGGCTGCTCAGGATGGGGGTCTTATCAGTGGTGTCTTTAGCACCTGTAGTATCTTACTCACCTTTGGCTGGGACCAAAAGAGGCTGTGACCTGCATGTAGGGTGAGTGGTAAGTGGGGGCTGCTCAGGAGCAGGAGAATCCTCCTCTTGTGATTCTTGGGTGGGGGCTTCTCTGCATGGGGGTTCTTGTGGTTGCATCCTGAGCATGTGCTCCTCCTGGGACCAAAAGAGGTATGAATGGGAAAGCTGTGCGTTAGACAGGTAGGGCTGCTCTGGACATGGAAGATCTGTTTGTGGGCTTCTCCAGAAGGGGGTCCTCTTGGTAGTGTCCTGAGTGTGTGCCTGCAAGGACTAAAGGAAGCCTTAAGAGCAGGCAGGGGTGTTGGGTAGGCGGTTCACTCTGTACGTGGAGGATCCTCCTGTGGTTGGTCCCAGGTGGGGCTCTTCCTGAGGGGGACCTCCTGGTGGTATCCTGAGTGTGTCCCATTGAAGTATTGATTATTATTATTATTTTTTTTAAACAGACAGTGACAGTGTGAGAGAAAGAGAAAGATAGAATCAATTTTGTTTAGTTTTTCACCTGACTTTCATTGCTTAGAGACTTCGTTGTGTACGTGGTGCTGGGGTACAAACTCACATACTTGCACATGCTAGGCAAACACTGTAACTGCTGAGCCACCACTGCAGCCCAGTATTGATTAATTTTTGTTTTTTTATTTATTAAGAAATTTAGTTGTTAAACAATCAAAATTGCTTCCAACGAAACAATGATATATATGTATATATTCTGAAAATTAGAATTGCCCCCTAGAGCCCCCCTAATTTCCCACCCTTATCTCTCTCTCCCTCTCCCTTCCCCCTCCTTCCTCCTACCCAATATTTCTCTAGGAATGCCTTAGGTTGTGTGTCACTGCACCTTTTTCTGAGTTTTATACACTAGAGTTGACCTCCTTTCATACTGTCTGGGGTCTAGCTCCAACCTCCAGAAATGAGTGAAGTCATTCGACCCTTGGCTCTTTGGGGTAGGCTGATTTTACTCAACATGATTTCTTCCATAAGCATCCATTTACCTCCAAAGGCTGCAGTATCATTGCTTCTGATTGCTGAGTAGAATTCCATGGTATATATGTACCACAGTTTTTGGGTCCATTCATCCAGTGATGGGCATCTGGGTTGTTTCCATAATTTAGCTATTGTAAATTGAGGTGCTGTGAACATAGATATTGCTGTGTCTTTGTAATGTGCTGATTCTAAATCCCCTGGAAAAATACCCAGGAGAGGAATAGCTGGATCATATGGTGGGTTCACCCCTAAGTTTTTGAGGATTCTCCACACTCCTTTCCAGAGAGGCTGTACCAGTCTGCAGTTCCACCGAAAGTGTGCTAGTGTACCTAATATTTCCACATCCCCTCCAGCATCTGTTATTGTTTATTTTCTTTATTTTTGCCAATCTGACTGGCTGGAGGTGAAATCTTAATGTAGTTTTTCACTTGGATCACTCTGATTACTAGTTATTTATAGCAATTTCTCATGTATTCATTGGCTTGATCAGTGTCCTCTGTTGAGAAGTTTCTGTTTAGCTCTTTGGCCCATTTATTGATTGGGTTGTTTGTGTTTTTGAGGTTGAGAATTTTGAGGATTTTGTAGATTCTGGATATGAGACCCCTGTCAGAAGAATCATAGGCCCTGATTCTCTCCCATTATGTAGAAAGCCTCTTGACTCTTGATAATTTTCCTGGCAGTGCAAAAGCTTTTTAGCTTTATGACATCCCATTCACTGATTTTTGACTTTACTTCCTTCACTTTGGGAGACATGTTAAGAAAGTCTTTGCCTACTCCCAAATGCTGGAGTGTTGGACCTAATTTGTCTTTCATCACTTGCAAGGTAACTGGTTTAATTCCCAGATCCTTGATCCGTTTTGATTTGATTCTCGTACAAAGTGAAAGATAAGGGTCTAATTTCAACTTTCTGCAAGTGGCTGTCTAGTTTGTTGGATAGGCTGTCTTTCCTCCATGTTATATTTTGTCCCCCTTTGTCAAAGATCAGATGCTTTAGATTTGTGGGTTTGTTTCAGGGTCTTTATTCTATTCCATTGGTCTTCATTCCTGTCTTGGTACCAGTGCCATGTTGTTTTGTTACTACAGCTCTGTAGTATAGTTTTAGATCTGGTATAGCAAAACCACCTGTTTCGTCTTTCTTGCTTAGTAACGTTTTTGCTATTCTGAGTGTCTTCCTTTTCCAAATGAATTTGAGAGTTGCTTTTTGTATATCTGTAAAGAATGACATTGGTGTCTTGATGGAGATTATATTGAATCTATAAAGAGGGTTTGGCAGAATGGCCTTTTTAATAATATTAATTCTACCTAACCAAGAGCATGGAGCATCTTTCCATCTTCTCAGGTCATCTTTGATATCATTCTTCAATGTCTGATCATTTTCGTTGTTGAGGTCTTTGAGTTCCCTTGTTAGATTAATTCCCAAGTATTTTATTCTTTTCAAGGATATTGTGAATGGGACCAATTTCCTGATTTCTTCTTCTGCCCTATTTTTGCAAGTGTATAGGAAAGGTGTTGATTTATGGGTATTGATCTTGTAGCCTGCCACTTTGCTAAATCTGTTTATAAGTTCAGGCAGTTTTCTGGTGTTTTTTTAGACCTTCCAGATAGAGGATCATATCATCAGCAAAAAGGGAGAGTTTGACTTCCTCTCTTCCTAGTCTTTTCCTTTTGATTTCCTTCTCTTGCCTGATTGCTCTGACAAGGGTCTTAAGAAGTATACTGAATGAAAGTGGTGAGAGTGGACAGCATTGTCCTGTTCTGAAGTTTAGTGGAAATGCTTTCAGCTTTTCCTTGTTTAGTATTATAGTAGCTGAGGGTTCAGCATATATAGCCTTTACATAGTTCAGAAAAGTTACTTTGATCCCTATCTTCTCTAGAGTTTTGAGCATAAAAGGGTGCTGGATTTTATTAAAGGCCTTTTCTGCATCCATTGAGATGATCATATGGTTTTTGTCCTTGATTCTGTTTAGGTGGTGAATTACGTTAATTGATTTGCGTATGTTGAACCAGCCCTGCATACCTGGGATGAAGCCCATTTGATCATCATGGATTATTTTCTTGATAAGTTTTTGAATATGGTTTGCTAGAATTTTATTCAGGATTTTTGTGTCCATGTTCATCAGGGATATTGGTTTGTGGTTTTCTTTTTCTGATGTGCCATTGTTGGGTTTTGGTATCAAAGTTATGGTTGCTTCATAAAAAGTATTTGGGAGAGTTCCCACCTTTTCAATTTTTTGGAATAACTTAATAAGGAGAGGCGTTATTTCCTCCTCAAAGGTGTGGTGAAAATCAGTGGGGAAGCCATCAGGTCCTGAGGTATTCTTCTTTGGTAGACTTTTAATTGCTATATGGATTTCAGTGCCTGTGATTGGGTTGTGTAGGAATTCAATATTGTCCTGTGTCGATTTAGGGATATTGCATATGTCTAGAAATTTGTCCATTTCTTCCATATTGTCTGATTTGGAGAAGTGTAGATTTTTGAAATGTGATCTAATAATTTTTTGGATTTCTGGGGGGTTTGTGGTGATCACTCCCTTTTCATTTGAGATTTTATTGTTTTGCTTCATTTCTCCCCTCCTTTTAGTGAGATTGGCTAGGGGTCTATCTTATTTATTTTTTCAAAGTACCGGCTCTTTGTTTCAATTCTTTTATTGTGTTTTTGTTCTCAATTTCATTGATTTCAACTCTAATTTTGTTTTTTCCTGCCTCCTGCTGGTTTTGGGGTTTAGATTGTTGTTCCTTTTGAAGGGCTTTGAGATGGAACATATGGTTATTTATTTGGGATCTCTCTTCATTTTTAATGTGGGCACTCAGTGCCATAAATTTTCCCCTTAGGAATGCTTTCATGCTGTCTCAGAGATTTCAGTATGTTGTGTCTTCATTTTTATTTTCTTTCAAAAATTTTTGGATTACTTCTCTCATGTCTTCTTGGATCCATTCTTCATATAATAGGGATTTATTCAATCTCCCTGAATATGCGTGTTTTCTGGTATGATTTTTACTGTTGATTGTTAGGGTCATGGCACTGTTGTCTGATAGGATAAATGTGATAATATCTACTTTTTTATATTTGCTGAGATTATCTTTGTGAACCCGAATATGATCTGTTTTGGAAAAGGATCCATGTGCTGCTGAGAAGAAGCTGTATTCTCCTGATTTGGGGTGGAATATTCTATATATGTCTGTTAAGTCCATTTGATTTATGGAGTTGTTTAGGCTGGTGATCTCTTTATTGATATTTTTGTTTTGATGATCTGTCTATTGGTGACAGAGGAGTACTGAAGTCTCCCAGTATTATTGTGTTGAGGTCCTCAAGTTTTTTTTTTTTTTTTTTTTTTTTTTTAAAGAAAGAGAGGGCGTTGAGGACAGCTCAGTGGCAGAGCACTTGAGTAGCATGCACAAGGCCCCTAGTTCAGTCCTCAGCCCTGAAAGAAAAGAAAAAAAAAAAGAAAGAAAGAAAAATAGAGGGGACAGCGAGAGAGAGAGAACGAGAGAAGCAATTTTTATTTAGTTTTTCATGTGACTTTCATTCCTCAGACACTTAGTTATGTACGTGGTGCTGGGGTTTGAACTCGTGTACTTGTGCATTCCAGGCAAGCATCATAACTGGTGAGCCACTGCTCCAAGCCCCCACAAGTGGTTTTATGTCATGAAGTTTTGTATTCACGTTGTTGGGAGCACCGTTATTTGGAGAGTATATATTAACTATGGTTATTTCTTCTTGTTCTAGGGTTCCACAGTATTGATTAATTTTTAAAGGATTTTTTTTTTTTGGTGTGTGAGTTGAATGGATCCAAATGTTATCATAGTTATTTTGTTTGCAGAGGGAGAAAAGAAGCAATGTATTCAATATTCTTGTTTCTCAAGGGGAATCAGTGAGTAGACTATCATTGCATAGACAAGGTCAGTCAGGTTTTAGTCATCTAGAATATTTCTGAGTTCCATTTTAAATTTAAAAATTTTCCATATTCTAACTAGTAAGATTGTTTTGTGCTAAATTTTTCTTCAGTTTGATTTTCCTTATCTTGTCTTGCCTTACTACAATATTTAGACTAAGAATCAGTAGTAGAAAACAGTTTAACATTTTGAGATTAACATGTTCTAGATAACAGTGGATATACACATTTGTGTATTTTAGCCAATCCTCACAATAGCTTGTGAGATACATTAGTATCATAAACTAGTTGAGAAATGAAAACTTTAAAACATTGAAGGGAACATAGGTGGTATATAGTAGAACAGGGTTATAATTCTTCCTGTCTGCCCCGAGTATTAAACTAGTTGGTATTTATTGAGTGGCTATTTTTAGAAGTACTACTGATAGTCTCAATTACTATCTCTTAAGATTGCTTTGTTTTTTCAAAAATTTTTTGTAATAATTTTTTTAAAAGAGAGAGAGAGAATCGGTTTTATGTAGTTTTTCATGTGACTTTTGTCTTTCTGATACTTTGTTGTGTACATGGTAATGGGGTTCAAACTCAGTCCTTGCACATGCCAGGGAAGCACCGTAAATGCTAAGCTACCACTACATCCCTGTAATAAATTTTTATTACCATCATTAGTATTGTTTCTAGTAGAATCTCTTCAGTGCTATTATACTCAAGCTAACCCTCATTGGGCCCTCACTAGAGGCCTTCTGCCCTCTCTACATAAAACATTTTTCACGAGCCCCCCTTTTGCAGATGAAGACCTGGAGGCAGAGTGAAATAATGCCATACTGGTTTCTTTCTTTTTTTTCTCTTTCATATAAAGGCTTTATTTATGCTACCATTTTTGTGCCACATGATCCTGGGCATACTCCCTAGACTTCTGAGCCTCAGTTTCCAAGCACTTAACATTGAGATAAAATTACCAATCTCCTAGGGTGTTTGAACATGTATGTGAAAACATTTTCCCTGGTATATAGGTTACTCAATAGATGTTTACTGAATCCAAATTTGAGGGCAGAAGGAACAAGAGGGACCTCAGGATCTTGTTTGGCCAGTCCTTATCCTATGAAGTTGTATGTGATTTCTCAGGTTCCCACTTTACCCCCTCAGACAGAATAGTTCCAGATGGCTATAGGAAGGGACTTATCTGGAAAAGTATAGCCAGTCTAGAGTAACTATCTTCTACTTCAGCAACCTATCCTGGGATGTAATTTGGAATAGGTTAGCTTTGTGGTAGAAGGAGAGGGGTAGGATGGGCACTCATAGAGTCAGAATCTGAGATGATCTCTTTGAGGAGGCATAGGCACTCATTGCCACCATTTTTGATACTTTTCTCAGTGTGTAAGTCAGCAGAGATGGGCAGAAGGGCAAACACGACTTTAATCTTGAGATTTCTATTTAAAGTCCATTGGATTATATGGACTTGTTCTTTCCCAAAGTAGTTCACAAAGTGGTGAATGAACATTTAATGTATGTATTTATGATTTTTTTCTATTTTTAGACACTTGAGTAACTGAGGCAGTTTTAAATCATGGTTCTCTGGTCACTAGGGAAGTTTTCATTTATGGGGTGTTAAATGAAAGTTTTTAAGGTTAGTAATTCACACAGTAATGGGCTGTGTGAAAAAGAAGCTTCAGCATTTGAGGTTTGAAGTTTTATATAGATAGTTTGCTTCTTCCTTGGTCTTGAAATTAGCCTGTAACAGTAGAGGAGGGTTGTAATTTGTTTTGTAGTTCTGTACACAGTAATTTTAGAAACCAGATTTATCCAGGCTTCAAAATGATGTAAGTGTCTCATGGGCTTTGATGAATGATTTCAGGCAATCTGACTGATAGATCTTTTCATTTATCTTCTGAAGTCTTACCTAGTCATTGCCATTTCCCTGTATACCTTGTTTAGGATATACTGTTGGTTTTGTGGAGAGGATAACAGAATGGATCTTGGGAAGCCCTGGTTTTATTTCTAGCTTTGTTTTGGATGATTTATTGATGATGAGCATGCTTCAAATTCTTCCATAAAATAAACAAGATAGTAATTTTTTTTTTTAATGCGAGAGGGAAGGAGTGGGGAGGGAGAGAGAGATAATCAGGTTTTTATTTAATTTTTCATCTGGTCTTCATTGTTCCTACCCTTTTGGTTTCTAGCTTGTGTTCCTGTGCGTGCCAGGCAAGTGTGGTAACCACTGAGCCACTGTTCCAGCCCCCAGATAGCATTTCTGTTTAAAGAGAGACCGGAACAGCGAGAGAGAGAAAAAGAGGGAGTCAGTTTTATTTAGTTTTTCATGTGGCCATCGTTGCTCTGACACTTTGATGTGTATGTGGTGGGTGGGTTTGAATCTGCATCCTTGCACATGCCAGGCAAGTGTCATAACCCCCCGAGTCACTGCTCCAGCCCCAGATAGCAGTATTTTTAATGGGCATTTTAGGTGGATAAATGAACTGCTATTCTTTGATCTCCTGAGAAAATCACAGTTTATATTCAGGTATGCCATGTATGTTGTTTCTCCGAATTTTTTCATTAGTTTCATTTATTGATCCTGTTAGCATCAGAAAAGAACATATATCTTTGTATTAGATCTTTAATCCTTTGTGATTTGTAGCTATAAAATAACAAACTATGTAAAAACAAGTTTTATAGTATATACATCTAGGTGGATGTTGTCATTATAATGGGCCCTTAGCAGAATATATAGTTGTTTTAATTATATAGATATTTTATCAAAAAGCATTTGGAATTTCCCTTTTAAACTATAAAGGTCAAAGGGTAAAAATTGCCTGCCATGTTTGAAAAGAATGTTTGGATGCTTTTGGGATATAATGGAATATTGAAGATCTACATTTAATTTTATTTCTTTCAAAAGTACCACAAACTTAGGAGTAGGCAAAGACTTTCTCAACAGGTCTCCGAAAGTGAAGGAAGTAAAGTCAAAAATCAGTGAATGGGATGTCATAAAGCTAAAAAGCTTTTGTACTGCCAAGGAAACAATTCAAAAGAGTCAAGAGGTTTCCTACAGAAATGGAGAGTATCATGGACTTTGATTCCTCAGACAAGGACCTCATATCCAGAATCTATAAAATACTCAAAAATGTCAGCTACAAAAACACCAACAGCCCAATTGATAAATGGGCCAAAGAGCTAAATAGAGACTTCTCACCAGAAGACATTGATCAAGCCAATGAATACATTAGAAAGTGCTCTAAATCATTAGTAATCAGAGAAATGCAAATGAAAACCACATTAAGATATCACCTTACACCAGTCAGAATGGCAAAGATGAAGAAAATAAACAACAATAGATGCTGGAGGGGCTGTGGAGAAATAGGCACACTAACACACTGTTGGTGGAGCTGCAGACTGGTACAGCCCCTCTGGAAAGCAGTATGGA
>PVKS010050834.1:0-11420 GCA_004027875.1 Aplodontia rufa
GAGGCACCGCCCCCAGGCTCCATCTGGAAGCCCTGTCTCAGGTGAGACCACGCCCCCTGCAAGAACCTGCCTCTCCCCATTAAAACCCTCTGGGTCACCCAGGTCTCTGATATCCTCCTCCACCTCCTCCTGGACTGCTACCCCTGCCACATGTGTCCCTATGACCCCTGTGTCCCTGCAGAGTCCAGCAGCTGGATGGTGACACCCTGAGGGAAGCACTTCTGCTCCCACTACCATATCCCGTGGAGGAAAAGGGAGGGTCCCAGGACCCAGAGCCTTCCCACTGCGGCAGGAACATCCATCCAGTCCAACCTCACCCCATACACATCTCTGATACTATGACACCCCAAGGACCCCACCCACCAGCTTCCATTTCTGTTCTGTTTTGTTTTTTAATTGGGGGCTGGGGATGTAGTGAGCGGTAGAGTGCTTGCCTAGCATATGTGAGGACCTGGTTTCAACCCCTAGTACCACAAGAAAAACAGAAACTACTGCCTTGATTCTTTAAGTCAGATGTAATCCCAGTGGCTCAGGAGGCTGAGGCAGGAGGATTGCAAGTTCAAAGCCAGCCTCAGCGATTTAGTGAGGCCCTGAGCAACTTGGCAAGACCCTGTCTCAAAATGAAACAATAAAATGGGCTGGGGATGTGGATCAGTGGTAATGTGCCTCTGGGTTCAATCCTCAGTACAGAGAGAGAGAGAGAGAGAGAGAGAGAAATACATCAACAAGCTTCTATATGCTTCCATATACATAAAGGAAAAAACACCTGCCACACATTTAATTGGAGGCCACTTTGGAAGAATGGGATTGGAGGGAGCAGGCAGGTTTCCACTTTGAATTCATCAGTTTCTCCCTCTGGATTTTTTTTTTCTTTTAAGAGAGGGGAACAAGAGCTGGAGCAGTAGCTGTGCGGTTATGTCCTTTGCCTGACAGAGAATCAATTTTATTTAATTTCTCATGGCCTTCCTTGCTCTGACACTTCGTTGTGTGCATGGTGCGGGGGGATTTGAACCTCATCCTCACGCACGCCAGGCAAGCGCTGTAACCACTGAGCCACTGCTCCAGCCCCTCCCTTTGGATTTTTAAATCTGTAAACTTTTATAGAAATATAACATACATACATCCAAGTGCACAAATCTTAAGTATGAAAAAATGAACACAAATAAATCTTTAACTTCCAAGCAATATGAAGAAATAGAATACTGATAATGTTCCAGATTCATCTCATCTTGCCATCATGAACCTTGCCCCGCCCCTGTAAACACTGCCCTCACCACTACCACCTTCTGGAATCATTTTGTGCAGTTCCGATAAATCCTACCGCGTGTTTCTTCCATTCCTTGCCTATGTGCTGAGCCCTTGTGAGATTCATCCCCAGCAGTGGGTGGCAGAAACTCACCATTTCACTGCTGCGGGTTTGCTGTCCGCATGCAGCGTGTTTTATTCATCTGATCAACTTGCACGGACATTTAGGTCATCACCAATAGTTTACTAGGAACACTCTGGCGGCTTTTGAGAGATATGCGCACTCACGAATAACCAGGAGGGAAGAGGAAGGATCGTGGAGCCCACATACTCAGCCTTCAGAACTGCCCAAGGCTTTGTGTTCAAATTTATATGTCCACTGGCAAAGCACAAGAGTTCTAGTTTCCCTGTTGAGAAGTTTCTGTTTAGCTCTCTGGCCCATTTATTGATTGGATTGTTTGTGATTTCGATATTAAAAGTTTTTTGAGTTATTTATAAGTTTTGGATATTAGTCCCGTGGGAGGAATCACAGGCCATGATTCTCTCCCATTCTGTAGGTTGTCTCTTGACAGTTTTGACCACTTCCTTGGCTGAGCAAAAGCTTTTTAGTTAATCACATCCCACTCATTGATTCTTGACTTTAATTCTTTCGCTTGTTGAGAAAGTCATTGCCAACTCCCATATGCTGGAGTGTTGCTCAAAGTGGATTATTTTTAAAGTGACAGAGAAAGAATCAATTCTATTTTTTCATCTGCTGTTTATTTTTCCTCCACTTAGATGTGGTGCTGGGGTTTGAACCCAGGTCCTGGAGCATGCCAGGCAAGTGCTCTAACCACTGAGCCACTGCTCCAGCCTTCAAACTGGATTTGACACCTAGCAATTAGACCAGAAATCACAAGTGCTGGAAGAACACTCCAACATATAGGTCAGGCAACAACTTCCTCAAAAGGACCCTGAAAGCTCAGAAAATAATGCCAGGAATTAGTAAGTGGGATGGCATCAACTTTAAAAGCTTCTGCACAGGGAAAGAAACAAGAGTGTAAAGAGACAGCCTACAGAATAGGAGAGAAACCTTAGCCATTTAGTCTTCCAACAGAGGATTCATATCCAGAATACATTAAGAACTCAAGCTGGGGGGTTGGGGATTTAGCTCAGTGGCAGAGCCCTTGCCTAGCATTCAAGGCCCTGAGTTTGGTCCTCAGCCCTGGAAAAAAAAAAAAAAAAAAAAAAAAGAACTCAAGCCGAGCACACTGGTGCACGCCTATAATCCCAGCAACTCTGGAGGCTGAGGCAGGAGAATCACAAGGTCAAAGCCAGCCTCAGCAATTTAGCGAGCCCTAAGCAACTTTGTTTAAAATAGAATATAAAAGGCTGGGGATGTGGCTCAGTGGTTAAGTCCCCCTGGGTTCAATCCCTGGTACCAAAAACAAAACAAGAAAAACCCTCAACCTCAAAAAACTTACCACCAAAAAAACCAAAATATCCAATCAATAATGGGGAAATAAACTAAAAAGACAATTCTCAAAAGAAAAAAATACAGGGGGCTGGAGCAGTGGCTCAGTGGTTATGGTGCTTGCCCAGCATGCACAAGTACATGGGTTCAAACCCCAGCACCCACATACACAACTAAGTGTCTGAGCAATGAAAGCCATGTGAAAAAACTAATTAAAAAAATTGATTCTGTCTCTCTCTCTCTCACTGTCCTCTCTTTAAAAAAAAAAAGAAAAATATAAACAGCCAACAAATACATGAAAAAAAATTTGACATCTTTAAAAATTAGGAAGTGAAAATCAAAACTACACTGTTGAAACTTGGCATACTGGGGTGGAGCAGTGGCTCAGTGGTTATAGCACTTGGCTGGCATGTTCAAGGATCCCGGTTCTAATCCCAGCACACACACAACTGAGTGTCGGAGAAACAAAGGCAAAATAAAGTTGATTCTCTCTCTGTGTCTCTTGAAAAAAAATTTAAAAATCATATAGTTCAGTGACACAGCCACATCCAATGTTTATAGCAGCATAATTCATAATAGTTAAATTACATAACTAACACAGATGCCCATCCGTAGATGAGCGGATTAAGAAATTGTGACATACATATGATGGGGTTCTACTCAGCTGTTAGAAAGAATGAAATTATGGCATTTACGGGCAAATGAGTGGAATTAGAGAATATCACTCTAAGGGAAGTAAGCCAAACTCAGAAACTCAAAAATCGTGTGTTTTCTCTCATTTGTGGAGGCTAGAGTAAAATAAAGGAAAGACGGAGGGAGGGATAAGATTTCATAAAGAGGGCTGGAGCGGTGGCTCATCAGTTTTGGCGCTTGCCTGGCAAGCACGAGGACCCGGGTTCAAACCCCAGCACCACGTACACAACTGAGTGTTGGAGCAACTAAGGCCATGTGAAAAACTAAATGAAGTTGTTTCTCTCTGTCTCTCTCACTGTCCCTCTGTCCCTCTCTCTTTTAGAAAAAAAAAAAGATTTCATAAAGAGCCATTCAAGTAGGAATTAACAGATGAATGAAAGGAAGTGGAGCAGAGCAGGGAAAGCGGAGGGGGAGGATGGCAGAGAGAGAAGGGAGGGTGGAGAGGGGAAGAAAGACAAAATGCATTCTTGGGAAACTAAATAATCCCCACACAATTTCAAAGGGCAAACAGCAGAGGCAAGGACCAGGGGACGGGCAGTGGTGAGGTACAGGGGAGTTAGGGGGGGATGTTGACCAAATTATATCGTTATATTGTGTGCACGTATGAATACGAAACGACAAATCCCAACATTATCTACAACTTTAATGCTCCAATAAAAAAAATACCCTGTTCACCTCACTGTAGTTAGAATGACAATCAGGCAGAATACGAAAGGTAGTCGGGTGTGGCTGGCACACTCCTGGAATCCCAGTGACTGGGGAGGCTGGGGAAGGAGGATTGCAAGTTCAAGGCCAACCTCAGCAACTTAGCAAGACCCTGTCTCAAAATTAAAATATAAAATGTTGGGGATGGGCTTGGGCTGTGGCTCAGTAGTAGAGCGCTTGCCTAGCATGTGTAAGGAACTGGGTTTAATCCTCAGATTCACATAAAAATAAATAAGTTAAATAACGGTATTGTATCCACCTATAACCAAAAAAAAAAAAAAAGGTCTGGGGATGTGGCTTAGTAGTTAAGCACCCCTGGGTTCAATCCCCAGTTCCTCCCCGCCCACACACACAAATAACATGAGGGGAAAAAACACCTTCACATGGTTGGTGGGATTGTCAGTTAATGCAACCACTATGGAAATCACTGTGGAGCTTCCTCAAAAGACTAGGCATGCGACCACCATATGACCCAGTTGCACCACTCCTCAATATTGAGTCTGAAGAATTAAAAATTAAATTAACATATTAGGGGCTGCAGCGGTGGCTCAGTGGCTATGGCACTTGCCTGGCATGCCCGACGATGCAGGTTCGAACCCCAGCACCACCTACCCAACGAAGTGTCAGAGCAATGAAAGCCACATGAAAAACTAAATAAAACTGGTTCTCTCTCTCTCTCACTGTCCCTCTCTCTTTAAAAATAAAATAAAGTCAGCATACTATAGTGACACACGCATGACCACGTATAGAGCAGCACAATTCTCAATAGCACAACTATGGAACCAGCCTAGGTGTCAATGAATGAGTGAATTTTTAAAAAATGTGGTATATATAAATCATGAAGTTTTATTCAGGTATAAAGAATGAGGGCTGGAGCGGTGGCTCAGCGGTTTCGGCGCTTGCCTGGCAAGCACGAGGACCCGGGTTCAAACCCCAGCACCACGTACACAACTAAGTGTTGGAGTAACCAAGGCCATGTGAAAAACTAAATAAAGTTGTTTCTCTCTTTCTCTGTCTCTCTCACTGTCCCTCTCTCTTTTTTAAAAAAAAAAAAAGAATGAAATTGTACGTCACTGGCAGGAAAATAGATGGAATTGAGAACAATATGCTCAGAAAGTCAAGAGTTATATGTTTTCTTTCATACGTGAAAGCTGGAGAGGAAAAAGGAAGAAAATGGTGGAAGGGGGGAAATCTCACAAAAATAAAAGGGGGACCAGTTGAACACAGAAGGGGTCTGGGAGGAGACGGAGGGAGGAGGAAGGAAGGTGTTGGGGACAAAACCTTCCCAGCTAGACTGCTTCATTGTGGGGTGTGCAAATGTGGAACATCAAACCCTACCTTCGTGTGTGATCCCAATGCACCAGTTCAAAGCAAACAGAAACCCCCCAAGAGCTCCAGTTCCGGCTGGGAGGGAAGCTTGCCCCGCAGGAGCCAGGTCCCGGCCCCATCCCCAGCACCACACACACACACACACACACACGCACACACACGCACACACGCGCACACGCACGCACACGCACGCACACACACACGCGCGCACGCACACGCGCACGCACACACACGCGCGCACACACGCACACACGCGCGCGCGCGCGCACACACGCACACGCACACGCACACACACGCACTTCTACAATCCCTGCACCACTTACACAACGAAGTATCCGAGCAATGAAAGTCACATGAAAAACTAAATAAAAGTGACTCTTTCTTGAAAAATAAAATAAATAATGAATGAATGGATGAATAGGGCTTTGGACGCAGCTCAGTGGTAGAGCCCCCCACCCTTCAATCCCCAGCACCAAAAAATAAAATAAAATTTTAGAGAATCCGCGTGCTCAGAAAGCCTGCCCTGGTTTTCCCATGAGGGTAATTCTTTTTTTTCTTGAATTTAATTTATTTGTCTTTTCTTGTGAAGCAGGCTCTCACCAAGGCGTAGGGCCTAAGTGGCCGAGGCTGGTCTTGAACGCGCGATTCTGCTGGTTCCGCCTCTGAGCCGCTGGGATTGCAGGGAGCGCCCGCGCGCCCGGCCCCTGACGTGATCCTCTGGAGTTAGCGTCAGGGACTATGAAAGGTCCGAACCCAAATCAACTCGAACGGTTGTGCAGGATGGCACTGCGGAAGGGCGCTTCATGGACGGGGACTTCTTGTATGACCCAGACCTTGATCTGCGCCTGTTGAAACACTTTTCCAGCAGGAGGCGACAGAGGACCCTGTTCTAAGCACGCCCGGGCATTCTGAGGGCTTCCAGCAGAGGGCGGGCTCGTGCTGGGGTCCACTCACTGCCTCCGTGCCCGGTGTCCCTGTATCATGCCAGCGTGGTTCACTGAGCGAGGAAGGACACACCGTGTGCCTCCAACAGTCCCGGGAACATGAGCAGGGCGGGGGGGGCGAGCTCCGGGGCTCAGGGGCACGGGTGGCGCAGCTGCCGCACGCGTCTGGGGACTCGACCTCCATCTCCAGGCCCTTCAGTCCTGCCCCGATGGCCCTGGAGATCCCCAGGCCTCAGGGAATCCTTGATGGTCGTGCCATGAAGTCACTCTGGAAAGCGCTTGGTGTCTAGGGACTCGGGTCCTGAGCCCCAGCACCTTCCCCTGCCGCTAGTTCCACCCGTGCCTCAGTCACTCTGCTGTTGGCTGGGCGTCCGCCACAACCTGGCCTCCTGGCCCTGCCCGGCCCCCGCGGGAGAACGATGGGCAGCGCCTCCCCGCGCACTGCCTGGCTGAGTTCAGACCGACCGTGTCCAGCCTGCGACGTTCCTGGTGTCACAGGCCCTGTGGACGCACGTGAACCAGCGAGAAAACCAGCGACCAGCTTGCACCCAGGGCGCACGGAACTAAGTGTTCCAGGAAGCCACGTGGCAGGCGCAGCTTACGGGACAGCTGGAGTTCGGTGGCACTGGCTGAAGTGGACAGTGAGCTCCTGGGGCCTTCTGTGCCAGTGAAGACGTCAGCTTATATTCTCAGTGATAGGAAAATCCAATTATTCAGGGCTGAGGGTGTAGCCCAGTGGTAGAGCGCCCCCACGGGTTCAATCTCCAGTATGTGTGGGTGCGCGCACTTGCACGCGCGCACACACGCACACACACTCAGAGGGATAGAAGGACAGCTCAATGGCACAGCGCGTGCCTAGCATGTGCAAGGCTCTGGGTTACATCCCCAGCACCATTTAAAAAGTAAGTCATTTGCCAGGAGCAGTGGCACATGCCTATATTCCCAGTGACTCAGGAGGCTGAGGCAGGAGGATCGCAAGATCAAAGCCAGCCTCAGCAAACTAGTGAGGCCCTAAGCAACTTAGTGAGACCCTGTCTCAAAATAAAAAATAAAAGGGCTGAGGATATGGCTCATTGGTGGGGTTCCCCTGGGTTAAATTCCCTAGCACCCCAGAAAGGGTGGAATGGGTTTTGATAGGGTGTTTGTTGGGGCCTGTCCGACCCTCTCCGCCTGTTCATCTGGGGGTGATAGAGGACAGAGTATTCCTCAACTTTGGAGGGAGGCTGTGCCCAAGCATCTCAGGAGCTCCATGCATCAGAGGGGCTGACGCTGTGTGATGTGGGAAAGGCATTTAATATTCACTCAACAAACACACCACAGCATCTGCTCCATGGGCCGACCCCCAGGCTGGATGGCACTAACCCAGACAGTCACCACCTAGCCTTTGGGGAGCGCACCGTCCAGTGGGCGTGACAGACCAGTCCCCAGACGTGGATAGCCATCACTATCCACCAACTGGCATCTAGGCACCAATGCTCTCCCCGCTGCCCACTGCAGGACAATGCTCTGTTTCTGCCATCTTCCTCTGACACATTTCTCTTTTGGATTAGTCCCATCGGCTTACGAACCTGCCATCTGCCTCACAACCTGCCACCTTACCCTTTCACTCAGCTGACTCTGCCCCATGCCCTCTTGTACCCACCCCACAGGGCTCCCACCCCATGGTGCCCTACCACTGTCCTCATCGACGACTTCCCTTTCGGTCATCACAATGTCAGCTTGCCTGCCACGCCGATCCCAGGGGCAGGGCTTCTTTACCTGCCTTCTGGGACCTTCCCTCTTCCCCTAGTTTCCTCCTGCTCTGTCTCATTGCTCATTTCCCAGACCTCTTAACTTTGGGGACTCTAGGGATGACCTGGACTGTGCTTCTCCATCTGTCCCTGTCCCTAGTCACCTCATGTAGTCATTTATTTATTTTTAAAGCAGATTCATTCCTTTTCCTTCTCCTTCAAGAGAGAAAGAGAGAATCAACTTTATTTAGTTTTTCATCTGGTTTTCGTTGCTCCAACACCTAGTTGCATACGTGGTGCTGGGGTTTGAACCCATGTACTCGCACATGCTGGGCAAGCACTGTAACCACTGAGCCACCGCTCCAGCCCTCCCTTGCCCCGACATTTGACTTTAAATGGCATTGACATATTGACAATGCCGAAATTTATATCTCCAGCTTCAACCTCCCCCTCTGAACTGCAGGGCTGTGTCCCCAACTACATATTTCTCCAAATCCAGGTTCACTCTCTTTCTCCAAAATCTGCTCCTTCCTGCATCCTTCTCCGTTGCAGAAGTGACAGCTCGACTGTGAAGTGCTCTGGTCAAACACTTCTGAGTAATTTATTCTATAAGGTCAGGATTATCCCAACATCAAATGTCAAAGAAAGATACGAGCAGAAAAGAAAACTGCAAACCAATATTTCTCATGAGCACACATGTAAAAATCTTCAATCAAATATTAGCCAATCAAGCCCAGCAGTTCACAAAAGGGATAAGAAATCATGAGTAGGTGGCGTTTGTCACAGGAATGCAGGATCGAGTCAACACTTGAAAAACCAACCAGACCTAGCAATCGCACTACTGGATATGCTGAAAATAAAATGATACCAGGATTTCAAAGAACCTTCCGCACCCCCATGTTTGTGGCAGTATTATCTACAACAGCCATGATACAGAATCAACTCAAGTCTACCAATGGATAAATAGAAGAAGAAAACATGGTACATACACATAATGGAATACTACACAGCCTTAAAAAAAAGAAGGAAATCCTGTCATATGTAACAATGTGGGCCAAACCGGAGCACATTTAGTAAAATAAGTCAGGCACAGAAAGACAAATACTGCATGATCTTGTTTATGTGTGGAATCTAAAAAAGTTGAACTCATGCAATTAGAGAGCAGAGTGGTGGTTCCCAGGGGCTGAGGGACAGGGAATATAGAGGACATGTTGGTCAAATGGTACAAAATTTCAAGGGCTGGGAGTGTATCTCAGTGGTAGAGTGCAAACCTAGCACATGCCACACCCTAGGTTCCACCCCCAGCAGCACAAATGCACAAAAATTCAGTTAAATAGCATGAATAAATTCAAGAATTCTACTTTATAATATTGTTACTATGAACAATATATTCTTGAAAGTTGCTGAGAGTCAACATTGAATATCCTCACACATATGCACAGAAAGAAAAATCAATGCAATTTACCAGATAAACATGTTAAAGAAAAAAAAAGATCATCACAAAAGGTATAGAAAAAATATATTTCACAAAAGTCTGTCTCCACTCATGATTTTAAAAAAAACTTTCAACAAGCTAGATAAGAATGCATCTACCTGAACAAACAAACGAATAAATAAGCAAACAAACCCACGGCTAGCATCATCCATAATGGCTAAAGACTGAGTGCTCTACCCTCCAAAATCAGGGTCATGGCAAGGTTTCTACCCTACAACCCTCTTTATAACCATGTTGTTGAAATACTTGCTAATGCAATAAGGCAAGAATAAGAAATAAAAGTTATACATACACAAAAGGAAGAGAGAAAACTGTTCACAGATAACATAATCAGTTACATAGATGATTCCAGGAAATCTACTAAAAAAAGCTACAAGAACCAAAAAGTGAGTTTGACTATGTTTCAGGTGACAAGGTTAAAAATCTTGCACTCATACTTCATCCAATTTCTCAGTAAATTTCATCAGCTCTACTTTCAAAGTAGATCCAGAACCCAAGCAGCTGTCACATCTCTACTGCTGTCTCCTTGGTCAAAGTCACCAACATCTCTTGCTTGGAATTTGTAAGATTCCATCTGATCTCTGTGTGTCCACCTTCAGCCCCTGTGGTATTTTCTCTTCTGCTCAGAACCCTCCCCAGAACCCAGTAAATACTGCAGTCTCCACAGTAATCCACCAGCGCCCCCAAGGCCAGGCCTGAAGGGGCATCTCTGCTGTGGCCTCCTGGAGCTCCCTCTCCCATTCGCTCTGATGCAGCCACTGTGAGCAGGCACCTTCCTGCTTCTCCAGCAAGCAGTGCTCCCTGCCTCATCCTGGAACACTAATGTCTGTGTGACTCCCTCCTTCTCCTCCTCAGGGCTTGGCTCAGTGAGGAATTCTCTGATAACTGTGGATAAAAATCGGAACGTGGGGCCTGGGCATGCAGTTCAAGGTAGAGGACCAGCTTAGCATGCACAGGGCCCTGGGTTCAACCCCCGGCTCCTAAAGAAAAGAGACGTGTACCTCCCAGGCCTCCTTGCCCGCCTTTCCTGATTTTTCTCCTTACCTTTTTCCGTCTTTTGACATACCATGTTATACTCCTCGAGGTTACATCTGTCTCCCCTCCCTACAACACAGGCTCGTGGGCTCAGGGTCTCTTGATTTTTTAAAAAATCTGTTTTGTTCACTGCCACATCCCCAGTCCCTAGAAGATGCCTGGCACAGAGTAGGTGGTCAATAAATGTTTCAAAGGAGAGAACTGGGGTGATCATGAAAGGAATGACAGGAGGCTGTAGAAGCCCCGGGCTGGGGAAAGGGACACTGAGGGAAGGCTCCGGAAGCGGGGCAGCTGAAGACAAGCAGATAGACCAGGGAAGTCCCACCACCTGCAGGATCCGCATCCCCCAACGTCGTGTGCTAGGCCTTGCCGAGGCGCTGGTGGCTCCTGTCATCACTAGGGTTTAGAGGAGGAGGAGGGCCAGTGACCAACCTCAGTCCATCCCAGATCCGGTCTTGTCCTCACCCCGCACCTGGCGGGCTCTGACATCTGCTCCCCTCACCTGCACAGGTTCGGAGACGTCATTCCTCCCTTACCCAGGTCGACCCAGCCTTCACCTCTGGTGCTCCCAGTAGTCCCTTCGCCCCTGCCCTGATGGGGGCTCTCACTTGTCACCTGTCCTCGGTCCTACAACTCCCACCTCTGTCCCTCCCCACCTGTCCAGGTTCTGTGCCCGACGTGCCTGGGGCATCAGGTGGACTCCAAGGCCACCCCCAAGTCACCCTCGCAGCGATGGGCCATCCCACCCAGACCTGCCACCAAGGCCACCACGAGAACTAGCTAGCGGGGCC
>PVKS010050835.1:0-11386 GCA_004027875.1 Aplodontia rufa
AAGCCACCTCCAGGGGCTGCATCACCATTATAGGGGGCGGGGACACTGCTACTTGCTGTGCCAAATGGGACACTGAAGAGAAAGTCAGCCATGTGAGCACCGGAGGGGGTGCCAGTCTAGAGCTTCTGGAAGGTAAAGCCCTCCCAGGAGTAGAGGCCCTCAGCGATGTGTAGCTGACAGAGTCCCCTCCTCCTGTGTCTGCCCTCAGCCCTTAGTTCAACTTAGTACTCTTAACACCTCAGCTTGACTTGTTTTAAATCCACCATACATCAAGACCTAGGAAATGAGGAGGCGGTGGGGCATCAGGAATTCTTACTATCTGTGAAGCCACTCGTTCATTTTAGCTCTGTCATTCATCTGCCTGCACCTTTCAGAATCTCTTTGCTACCTTTGGATTTACTGCTTTGGTTCATAGTGATGTTCTGTTCTTAAGTTGCCCATTAAAGTAGTGGAATAAGCTGAATATCTGTTGTTTTTCCTAAATTCTTTTAATTATTGTAATATGGTGGTGCTTAGTTTGTCAAGCTATTAAACATTAAGTGTACTCAGATAAAAATTTATACATTTAGGAACTGTTAAGTATCATTAGAGCTCTGCTGAGATAATTTTCTTACAAAATGAGAAAAAAAGATACATAAGATATGGTTATTAAACCAAAAATTGGGAAAAAGAAATGTATTAAATTTTAAAAAAAGACATTTTGTGAGCACGCATACATGTGTGTTAATGATGGAACTACATACAATTAAATTCAGGTTAGAAATAAATTAGTTTCCTTTAAACAGATATGATTTAATAATAGATAATGAGCATATTAATCCTGAAACTGTCTTGCTAGATTAATCACAGTATTTATGTAATTCTTCTTGTATTGGAAAAATAATCTCTCTTATACTATAAAGTAAAAAATTATAAGTATAGATGAAACAAAATATTTATTACAGAATGTGACCCAACTTTGAAAAAAAAGACTTACTATACTGCAAAACTATCAAGAAAGTAAAAATGTACAGTAACTTTTTTTCAGCTGAATCTATATGTTCATAACCCAAAATCAAATTTATTCATTATCCTGAAAAATTGGTTTTTATACACTTCTTACTACACATGAAATTCCAACATTATAAGGAGAATATTAATAATGACATGGTGGTAATCCTTAGGAAGAGGTCTGAGTTAAGGTATAATCTTAAAAACAAGTAAAATTAAAGAAAGTTTAATATTTTGAAACAAATCAAAACACTTTGCTACCTCATCTAACAGTTGATGGTAAATATAGGTTTTTCTACCTTTTATCAATAAATGTGTTCTATATGTCTGAGATGTTACTCTGAGGTGCTGCTACTTGATTTTCTGTTGAGAAAACCTACTGAGAGGTAATAAGTTTTATTTTATATAGATCACCTGGAAGTTCAAGAACAATTTTGAATTAATAGATCAGCAATTAGTTGTGAAATAGGCGTATTTGGCAAGGAATGCATGAGAATGTGAGCTTCCCAGATGGATATCTTATACCCAATAAATAATTAATAGAAACCCCTACTAATAGGAACTAGGATGGGTAATAAACACTCAGGGAGAATTAATACTTTCTGATAGACAGTCACTCTAGCCATGCAAGTATTCATGGTGACTCATAAATATGACTCTTAAATGTCTTTTTTTTTTTAAGAGAAGGACAATGAGAGAGAGAGAGAGGGCCAGATAGAATCAATTTTATTTATTTTTTTGTGTGGCCTTCATTAAATATGACTCATAGATATCTTTTTTTATTAAGAGAAGGACAATGAGAGTGAGAGAGGGCCAGATAGAATCAATTTTATTTAGTTTTTTGTGTGGCTTTCATTACTCTGAGACTTTGTTGTGTATGTGGTGCTGGGGTTTGAACTTGGGTACTTGCGCATGCCAGGCAAGTATCGTAACCACAGAGACACTGCTCCAGCCCCTCTTAGATATCTTATCTAGTTCTTACCTCCTATTCCAATTTGCATTACTCAGAATACTGCACAACCCTTTCTTTCCTCCTGAACCAGACAACACCCAAGAGTCAGGCAAACAAAAAAGTACACCCGTTTTTCTCATGTGTCCCATGCTCTCCACCCCATATACCCCTATTCTATGGTAGTGGAAAACACCTAGATAATCAAAATAAAAATGCAAAACAAAAAAGTCATTAGTTACTTGCAGTTTTTAAATAAATTGTGGTGGTTCAGAATTTTAAGAACCACCTAACCAACCAATGATGGAATTTCTGAGGTTAGACTGATTCTGTTCACTGGGAAGAACTTTCTTCTTCCTTTCCTTCCCTGGCCCCCTGAATGATGAGTAGAGAAAAATTTTCATTGTTTCCTAACTTCCACAACAGTATCTGAGGTAAGTGTTAAAGAATTGAGCCACAACAAGCCATTGCACAGGGGTCCTTTCCTCTTTGCTGGAACTCTTTCAAGAACCCAAATATATCTTTATGTATCACACAATTAAAAACGTTTTGAAGACCAGACTAGTGATTTCTTAATTGTCTCAAGAATCCAGATTTCTGGAGTTTCTAGTTCTTTTTAGTCATAGTTCTGAACCTCCAACTGTTGCTTTTACTTAACTGGCTTCTTTGCTGAGACTAACTTGCACTTCTTTTAAGATGTGCCTATCTGATAAGCAGGCCGTGGCAGGAGAGCCTGTGATCTTACCTGTGGCTTCCTCAAAATTGTGAACCCATCAAGATACAAATATGTTATTTCTTGCAGATATAGAAAAGGTAGTTCTCATATTCATTTGGAACAATTAGAAACCCAGAAGCAAAATAGACAAAACAGGTGGTTTTACAATGCCAGATCTACAGAGCTATAGTTAGAAAAACAGCATGATACTGCTATCAAAAGAAGGAAGTCAAATGGAATAGAACAGAAGACTCAGATAAAATCACAGATCTTTAAATATATGCTATTTGACAAAGGGGGTCAAAATATAACATGGAGGAATGACAGCCTATTCAACAAATGGTGCTGGACAAACTGGACAACCACTTGCAGGAAGTTGAAATTACATCCTTATCTCTCAGCTTACTCAAAATCAAATTGAAATGAATCAAGGAACTAGAAATTAAACCAGCTACCATACAACTGCTAGAAGAAAAAATAGGAGCAATACTCCAGCATATTGGAGTTGACAATAATAAGACTCCCAAAGCAAATAAGTTAAGAATAAGTGGGATGCCATTAAATTAAAAACCTTTGGCTCAGCTAAAGAAATTGGTCAAAACTGTCAAGAGAGAACCTATATAATGGGACATAATAATGGCCTGTGTATCCTCTGACAGAGGACTAATATCCAAAATTTGTGAAGAACTCAAACAATTTAATATCAAAAACACAATCCAATCAATAAATAAATTAGCCAGAGAGCTAAATGGAAACTTCTCAGCAGATAAAATCAAGCAAGCCAATGAATACATGAGAAAGTGTTCTAAATCACTGGCAATCAGAAAAATGCAAATGAAAACTACATTAATATTTCATCTCAATCCAGTCATATGAACAAAGATGAATATAAACAACAGATGCTGAAGGGGTTGTGGGGAGATACGAACACTAGCACACTGTTTTTGGAACTGTAGATGGGTACAGCTGCTCTGGAAAGCAGCATGGAGAGTCCTCAAAAAATTGGGGTTGGATCCACTGTATGACCCAGCTATAGCACTCCTGGTTATTTTTCCAGAAGCATTAATGACATAGCAAAATCAATGTTCATAGCAGCTCAATTTACAATAGCTAAATTATGAAATCAACCCAGTTGCCTGCCATTGGATGAATGGATCCAAAAATTGTGCTAAGTATACACCATGGAGTTCTACCCAGCTATTAGGAATAACAATTTTATGGCATTTGAAGATAAATGGATAGCAATGGAAGAAATCGTGCTGAGCAAAATTAGTCAAACCCAGAGACTCAAGGGTTGAATTTTTTTCCATCATTTGTGGAGACTACAGGAAAACTCAGGCTTGGGTGGAAGATCAAGCTCATGTACTAGACTCACTAAAGTCAAACCAACACAGAATCTAGGGGAACCATAGATATGTAGCCGGAAGAGGCAAGAGGCAGAAGGGAGGGGAGAGGAAGGGATGATAGGGAAGGATCTAGGTAGGGAATCTACAATGTAACTCACTTGTTTTTTGTTTTTGTTTTTTTAAGGGGGAAAGAGAGAATCAACTATTTTTTCATGTGGTTCTCATTGTTCTGACACTTTGTTGTGAATGTGGTGCTGGGATTTGAATCCTCATCTTTGCACATACCAGGCAAATGCTGTAACCACTGAGCAACCACACTGGCTGGTCCGTGTAGTTCCTGAGAAGCCAAATAAAACTGCAAACATTTAATTCTGGAAAATGCACAATTACATATATATATATTTATTTATTTATTTATATATAAATTTATATATGTTAGGAGAAATATAGAAGAGTCAAGAGACTGGGATGTGGGTAATGTGGGGATCATTCTGGATTAGCATTGGGGACATATCTTATTCTTACTACATATGCATTTATGATTGTACAACAACACAACTTCTTGATAAAATTATTTTAAAAATGTCAAAAAAATTTTAATGAGAAGTCCAAGTGACACATCCTTTAGAAAAGCTACAAATGATGATCTGTCTGCTTTTTACTATTGTGTTGGGGAAACTAGCTATCTCAACTCTCAGAGAACAAATTTCCCTAGCCTGTTAGCCAATCTAAGCTGACTCCCTGAGAAAGTTTATTACATATTATGTCCCATTGTTGACTATGCCATTTTTATTGGCTCTGTTTATTTTTGGTTGTACTAATTTTCAAGAAACAAGTAACAACCAGAACACATTGATATATTGCCACTTTCAAGCACTTCCCTTTTCAGAGTCAGTCTGTTTCAGAAAATGATATGCTTATTGAGACATCACAGGCAAAAATTTACAAAATGTCACAGCAGAAAAATGAGCAATCAAAATCTCCCAGTATTCTGTCTTTTTTTACTTACCTCTGCCATCTAACATTAAAGTGAATGTTATTTTCATTAAGGCAGCAACCACTACAGGGAGCAATTTCTACAGTACTTAGTCTATGAAGTTGATCTCAAGTGGGGACAAATTGTCAAAATTCTGAAACATTTTGTTTGTCCTATTTAAGGGGATACTATTCGCATATAGTAGTGATATTTAAGGATGTGACTAAGCACCCTGTAATACACAGGACAGCTTTTCACAACAAAGAATTGTCTGGCCTAAGCTGTTGCTGATTTTATTTATTTTTTAACAGAGCGGGACAGTGAAAGAGAGAAAAAGGGAATCAATTTTATTTAATTTTTTATGTGGCCTTCATTGGTCCCTCACTTTGTTGTGTACATGTGCTGGGGTTCAAACCCGCTTCCTTGCACATGCCAGGCAAGCACCATAACCTTTGAACCACCACTCCAGCCCCCTAAACTGTCAATAGTGATAACATTGAGAACAAGAACCCTTGACCCTAACTGAACTGTGGTAATAAAAAGGCTTAAGAGTATAATTTTTTAGGTTATGGTTAAGTAGACAGCTCTTCATCTCACCAAGGACTCAGTGTAGCCAAATACAGCTCTTTTACCATTTGTGTTTCACTTCCATCTCTGGAAGCAGGAAGATCAAGTTGACATGTTCCAGCTCACTGGACTGAGAAAGGAGAATTCAAAGCAGGCATTCTCTCTTTAAGGAAGAGCATCTTAACTCATCCATATCAACTTTGCTTACATGCCCTCAGCATGAACTCAGCAATAAGAATACATCTATCTGATAAGGAACCTGGGCAATGTATTCTTTTGCTGGTTGCTCATGGGCCAAGTTAAAACTGCTACAAAAAGACAGAAGAATAAAGCCAAAAGAAAGAAGTTAAAATGAACTAAGATGACAATATGAGGTGGACAACAAATTGGAAAAAAGTATAAAAAATAATATTTCAAATGTTGGCAGTACAAAATAGAAAATGGTATTAAAATGAATAAATAAAAGAATTGAGAAAAGAATCTGAGCCTTGGAATAGAATGCTAGGGAAAAGCAGAATGCAATGAAGAATTGGGAAGGAATATATTTATTTGTGCATGCATATATACACATGAATATTGATACACATGTGTTATTATGGTTTGGATATGAAGTATCTTCCAAAAGCTCATGGGTGAGACAACCGAAGAATGTCTAGAGGCAAAATGATTAGATTATGAGAATGACAACCTAATCAGTGATTGATCTGTTGCAGTGGGTTAATTGGGGGTAAGTGCAGGCAGGTAGGACGTGGCTGGAAGAAGCAGGCCACTCAGGGCATGCCTTGGTGGTTTATATTTGTCCCTGTTGAGTGCAGTTCTCTTTCTGCTAAGTGGCAATCAGGACTAAACAATTTTCCTACACCATACCCTTCCACGGAGATGTGTTGCCACACATCCCATGGCTATGGAATTGGCCAACCAGAGAATGAACCTCTGAAATATATGCCAAAATAAACTTTTCCTTCTCTTAAGTTGTTCTTAGAAAGTGTTTTGGTCATGGAGACAAAAAGCTGACTAACACATATCTCTCATATACATACCTATATGATTAATATATTTTATATAAGATTTTGTTTAGTTTTAAGTTAGAAATTATAATTGTGTACGTTAAAAATATTCAGGTTTCCCTTTGCTAAAAGAAATTTCTAAAGACTTAAAATTAAGGTGTTACCACCAGATGGCAGTGCGATGTGGTATTTGACTGAAGTTTACATTGTTGGGTTTGTTTTACCAAAGGCTGCAAATTGAATTATTTTCTTCAGCTGCTTATATATAACTATTCATTTTGTTTTCTGTGAATTTTAACAAAAACTATGTTTTAATACTTCCTTTCAAACAATAGTAGATAATGTAACTGCTATGAAGTCAATCAAAAAATAAAATTAGATGCTATTCTTCAAGTCTTATATTTCCATTAATGGTACTATTAAAAATGTCCATTCTTAATAAGTGGGAAGGAGTCTCCTACACCTTGCAGCAAAGTTTGGGTCCCTAAAACAATGTTTACTCATGTTAAAACTAGAAAGATGGAGCGATCACATAGAAAGTAGAAGGCGCATGTTTGGAGAGTGATAAATTGGAGGGCACATGAAGGAATCTAACACAAGATAATGTTAGTTGGCATCTTCTCACCTCAGAGTCCGACAGGTCCACTTGGGGTCTCCACCCTCTTCTGTGGCCTGGAAACCTTCTCCAGAGAGTACCCAGGAATTGTAGGCTCCTCCTATCTCAGCTGTCTTTTTTTCGCCCATCTTTTTCAGTATTGGTCCAGTCCTCGCTGTCACGGATGCAGGCTCAAATTCATGTCTTTTGATTTTTTTCATTAACATTTATTTAAGATCCATCTGACCTATAGATATGTTATCCTGGTTTTTAATATGTTCTATTTTCTAATATTGACACAGATATTGTATATTTCTTTTTATTTGAAAAAAATATTATTTAGCCTTATTTTTAGAGCAGTTTTGTGTAGATAACAAAATTGAACAGAAAGTACATGTGCTACTGTCCCACCACATACTGTACCTCTCTGCTGCCAGTATCCTGCCTCACAGTACTATATTTGTCACAGTCAATGTGCCTACATTGACACTACATCACTCAAAGTCCACGGTTTACATTAGGGCTTTCTTGGTACTATACATTGTATGGGTTTTAACAAATGTATACTGTCATGAATACAATATTGTAATATCATTCAAAATAATTCCAGTGCTTTTACAATCCTCTTTGTTCTGCCTAATTATTTCTCTCTCCTCTCTAACCTTTAGCAAACACTAGTATTTTTATGATCTCCGTAAATTTATTCTTTCTAGAGGTCATTCAATTAGAATCACACAGTATGTCACTTTTTCAGATTGGATTCTTTCATGTAATAACATGCCTTTAACATTGCTCAACATCTTTTCACAGCTTGATAGCTCAACTCCAGTCAGCACTAAATAATATTCTATTAATATATACCACATTGTGTTAAACCATTCACCTTTAACGTGTTATATTTGTCACTTCCAACTTTTGACATTTAAGTACAACTTATTATACATATTCATTCGCAGGTTTTCATGTGGACATTAATTTTAAATTCTTTAGAGCGCATACACACACACACACACACACACACACACACACACACACACCCCAAGGGGTATGAGTGTTGGATCATACGGTTAGAATGTACTTAGTTATGTAGGAAATAGCTAAAATGATTCCCCAAAAGCTTTACAATTTTGTAATCCTATCAGCAATGAATGAGTGTTCATTGTTGCTCCACATGCTTACCATTATTAGTATTTTCGTTGTATTGTGTAGTGATCAACCTAATAAATATGTTGTGTGACTTCATTGTTATCTTACTTTGTAATCCTGTAACAGCACAACAACATGTGATGTGCAATATCTTTATGTTTTGATATACTCTAACTTTAATCTAAAACTCCTTTACATGTCTTGTGTCCATTTTTTTAAAAAATTATTCCTTTTCTAGTTATTGAGTTGTAAGAGTTATTTGTATAATTTGCATAGCAGTTCTTTACCAAATATGTCTTTTACAAATATTTTCTCCCAATCCATGACTAGTCTTCTTATTCTCCTGAGCCTATATTTCATAGAAAATTTTAAGTATACTGAATTTTAGGTAATCATTTATATATTTCTGTTGAAGTGTTTTGGTATTGTATCTAAAAAGTCACCTACATACAAGGTAATCTAGGAATTATCCTAAGGTACTATGTTATCTGGAGTTATAAAACTGGAGTTTTATAATTTTGCATTTCACATTTGGGTCTCTATTTTGAATTAATTTTGCATATTATCTTAACATCTGTGTCTAGTTTCCCTCCCTCTCTCTCTCTCTTTCTCTTTCTGTCTCTCTACATGTGGATACCCTTTTAATAGGATGTGCTTTATGACCCAGAATGTGAATGCTCCATATGATCTTGAGAAGAATTTTATGGAATAAGTGGTTCATAGAAGTTAATTATAAACAAATATAGTTTGATTATCTTCTTGCTGTTTTTCTGCCATCTGGATGCATCATTTATGATAGAGGAGTATTAAATTTCTGATAATTAATTATAATAAAAAACAAAAACCATCAGCAACAATAGGCTCAACTCTCTCACATTTCTTTCATTTATTACCTAATATATTTTAGTGTTTTATTGATAAGTGTTATTTCTGTTTTTTCTTTGTTTGAAGATTGGGGTCCTGCTTTATTTATCTTTCAGATCTCAAACTTGTGCACCTAAGTTATCCTCCTGCCTCATGATAATTGAAGATAGGATAAAATGTATATTCATAAAGTAAGGATTATTATCATTTTCATCTTCTTAAATATTTATCCTGTCTTAGTATTCGAGTCTATGACTTCTCCCTTCTGATTCTTTATAAAAATATATTATAAACTAAAATTCCCTACTGTGCTTTAGGACACTAGAATTTATTCTTCCTAATGTATTTTTATACTCATACAGTATCACTCACCTCCTACCCATAGCATTCATAGCCTCTGTTAAGCACTATTCTACTCTACTTTCTACTTCTATAAAAATAATTTCTTGTTTTTTTATTTGTTTGACATTGTCTTACATTTTGGAGGGAGCCATTGTTACATATTCATGCACACATGGATATTGACAAAGTAACTTAAGGCCAATCCTAGTTCAGGATCTCCCTGCTTAGTCCACTACCTACTCCAGTGTCTCCTCTGCAATACCCCCATGTTATAGATGAAATAAGCATATACATATGCATTGATTTTTGAAAGTTCTGAGTTTCTCTGCCGTCCTGTGTATAGTTAGGCTTCTAATGGGAGTTAAGCATTCCCAGTAGCAGTGAAAACCCTTAATCTCTCCATCCTTTCCCTGCCTCCCTCCTTTCTCCCTCCACCTTCATAGTTATGGTTCCGCCTGCTTATGTGAAATTTCACCTGTGTTGAGATTATTATATAAGCTTATCTAACTTTCAATCTGTCTTAGATTTTACTCTAGCTTCCACATATGCGAGAAAAGATTTGGCCCTTAAATTTCTGAGTTTAGGATATTTCATTCAGCATTTTTTTCCAACTCCATATGTTTGGATGCAAATGCCATGAAATTGTTCTCTCTAATAACAGAGTAGAACTCCATTGCATATGTATTTACCACAGATTTTGAATCCACTTATCCAGCAGGGGATCTGGGTTGGTTCAATATTTTAGCTATTGTAAATTGAGTTGCTATAAATATTGATGTAGCTGTGTCTCTGTAGTATGCTGATTCAAGCTCATTCTGGAGAATACTGAGGAGTAGGACAGCTGGGTCATAAGGTGGTTCCAACGCTAGTTTTTTGAGGAGTCCCCACACTGCATTCCAGAGTGGCTGTACAGGCTTGCAATCCCTCCAGCAGTGTGATACGGTTCCTTTCTTCTGACAACGCCTCCAGATCTGTTATTGTATTCTTCATTTTTGCCACCTCTGCCTGTAGTGAGGTGGAATCTTGGTGAATTTTTCATTGGCATTTCTCTGATTGGTACGTAGAATATTTTCTCATATTAAAATTTATTGGCTTTTTGGATTTCCTCTGTTGAGAAGGTTATATTTAGTTCCCTTGCCCATTTATTGATTATTCATGGTATTGGTTTTCAGTTTTTTTATTTCTTTGTATATTCTGGATATTAGTTCCCTGTCAGAGGTATAGCAAGGAAGGATTTCCTCATATTCTGTAGGTTCTTTCTTGACACTCTTGACTAATTCATTTTTTTTAAAGACAGAGGGACAGTAAAAGAGAAAGAGAGAGAGAGAATCAATATTTAATTTTTCATGTGGCTTTCATTGCTCCAACACTTCATTGTGTACATAGTGCTGGGGTTTGAACATGCATTCTTGCACATGCCAGGCAAGCACCATAACCGCTGAGCCATCACTGCAGCTCCTTGACTAATTCTTTAGCTGTGCAGAAGCTTTTCAGTTTCATGACATCCCACTCATTTATTCTTGGTTTTAATTCTTGCACCAAGAGAGTCTTGTTAAGGAAGGAGGCACCTACGCCAATGTCATGGAATATTGATCCTATTTTTTCTTCCAGCAATTGTAAAATTTCTGGTTTAATTTCTAATTCTTTGATCTATTTTGATTTTATTCTTGTGCAGGGTGAGAGATAAGGTCCTAATTTTAGTTGTCTGCACATGGCTGTTCAGTTTGTCCAACAACATTTGTTCAACAGGCTAACTTTCCTCCACTCTATATTTTTGGCACCTTTGTCAATTATCAGATGGTTAAAAACTTGAGAATTTGTCTCAGTGTTCTAGTCTGTTCCATTGGTTTTCATGTCTTTTTTTTATAATTTTTTATTTTTGAACAACC
>PVKS010050836.1:0-11390 GCA_004027875.1 Aplodontia rufa
TTGAAGTCTAGAATAGCCAGAGCTACTTTTATTTCTTGAGCCAAGTCTTTCATAACTGAGAAATGCCCTTTAACTCCTTGTTTGAAAATTCACAATCTCATCTTTCACAAAAATCAATCAAGCTGCCCCCTGATCACCCCAGGCCATTGCACTGAGTACATTAATGCATTCCCCAAAACTGTTGACTTTGGTCAGGGCAGGGGTCTTATTTTTCCTTTCAGCCAGGATCAAGGATAGTTCCTGGCCCTCTTGGTGAACACTAAATACATGACTGCTGAATAAAAACTGGAAGGGGAAGGTAGAGGTGGCACAAGGGACATTATATCAGGAAAGAGATTTAAAAGTCTGCTTCTGGGGGCTGGAGCGGTGGCTCAGTGGTTTCGGCGCTTGCCTGGCAAGCACGAGGACCCAGGTTCAAACCCCAGCACCACGTACACAACTGAGTGTTGGAGCAAACTAAAGCCATGTGTAAAACTAAATAAAGTTGTTTCTCTCTTTCTCTGTCTCTCTCACTGTCCCTCTCTCTTAAAAAAAAAAAAAAGTCTGCTTCTACATAAATATCAAAGTAGATAATTCAATACACAGGTGGTTGGGACCAAATGCAAACCATCTATGCCCAGCAGGAAAAGAGAAACTAAGAGACCTGACATGCCCCAACATGAATTCTATATTTTGGCATGAATTGGCACATGGGAAATTCAAGAATGGGCTTCAAGTACACTCCCAGCCATGCTTCTCAGAGGCCACTGAACACAGAGATTCACAGACTAGATTAAAAAGTTTAAGTCACATGGTTTATTAAATCAACTTAAAAAGACAGGGAGGCCAGGCATGGTGGCACCACACACCTATAATCCCAGTGATTTGGGAGGCTGAGGCAGGAGGATCAGCAAGTTTGAGGCCAATCAAAATTTAGGTAACAGAGTGAGACCCTATCTTAAAACAGAAAGGCCTGGGGATGTAATTCAGGGGTAGAGTGGTTTCAATCATCAGTACCAAAAAAAAGAAGAAGAAGAAAGAAAGGAAAGAAAAGAAAGGAAACGAGGAAAGAAAGAAGAAAGAAAAGCCAAACACAGGGAGAAGTAACTTTGGGGGGAAAAAATGGGATGAGCAAAAGCCATCAGAAGTGCCCGCAAGCCTGTGAGAGGCCTGCTACCTAAATTCTGAGTTACACAATGTTGATGCACCTCCACCTCCTCCCACCCCTGCCCCACAGGGCGCTGTTGTCTCAACATTTCTGCTGCAGACAGATCTGAAGACCAGGGTGTGAGCAGAGTCCCTCAGGGAAAGGTGCTCTGAGCCAATACACACACTTGCTCCATCAGCCAGTAAGAGTGGGAAACAGCTGCCCTTTGCCTGTTGGCCTGTGGAGCAGCCATGGGCTTCTGTTTTGTGGACAGAGGACACATTGAGACAGCACGAGTAGCCTAAGGCATCGTGACTGTTGTGTTCTGTCTTATGCACTTGGATATCTATTGGCTCCTGTAAGGTGTAGTATAAATCCTGGGAGTGCCAAGATACCTCACATATGTTTAGTGCCTAGGAATACTGGTACTTTGGACCTTCTATTCCTATTTATGTATATCACAGGTTCTATTTATTAACCAGTTACCTTAATCCATTTATTTACTTATACTTAACACATCCTAAAAGCTTTCCTGTGTATTCTACAAACATATTAAGCTTTAAGAGAAATTTAATTTTCTTAAAAGCAAATGCACCTTTCAACTTGTATTTTTTTTTAAATCAACATTAAAAATTTTTTTTTAAAAACTGCCGCCTGTCAAAGCCTGAGTTAGATGATACAATGAGAGCCAGGCAATTAGATTATCAGCTCTTACTGAGGAGCAAAGGAGATGTCCTAAGAAATGCATGTAAGTCAGAAGAGGAACAAACACATTTTGTAACTAGGTTCTGCACATGCTGGTGGCTTGTAAAGTACAGGCATTGGTTCCGATCCTTAGCACTGCATAAAAATAAAGGTATTCTGTTCATCTACAATTAAAAGACAAAAAATTAAAAACCACATTGAGACACCAATTCACACCTACTAACACAGCTATAATCAAAATTTTTTTTAGTGTAAAAAAGGTGCTGGTGAGGATGTAGAGAAATTGGAACTCTAACGTATCGTTGGTTAAAGAGTAAAACCGGACTGCTACTGCTGAAAACTGCTTGGCAATTCCTCAAAAGCTTAACACAGGATTGTACTGTGATCCTGCAATTCGACTCTTCAGGTCCAATGGAATTGAAAGCTGGGACTCGCAGAGATATATTTATGGCAACATTCATTACAACATTTTTCATAATTGTCAAAAGCCAAAAACATTCAGTGTCCATCAATAGATGAATGGACAGACAAAAAAAGGTATCTATGTACAATGGACTATCATTCAGCATAAAAAAGAACCAAGTTCTGAGACAAGCTACAATATAAACCTTGAACACATTATGTTAAAAACAAATATTGCATGATCCCATTTATATGAGGCAGTCACAAAAGGCAAATCTACAGGACAGAGGTTACTATGGGAGTGGTCACCTAATGGCTACAGAACTGCTGTCTCGGGTGATGAGGAAATGGGAATGGGAGTGGCAATTGTGCAATGTTGAAGATCAACATCTGGAATTGTACTCGAAACAGCTCAGGGTGCAGTGGTGAGCACAAGGACACTAATTTACACTAAGACCACACCCCTCAACCATTGTAGATGAGTATAGCTGAGAGCACCAAGATTCTGGAGGCCTGAAACAAAAGGGCCCCATAAATAAACAGGCATCGGATGGGGGGCGCAACTCACTTCATGCACCAGGAAAGATGCCAAGGCTCAAAGCTGCAATCCAACCATAGAAAAGCTGCAAAACCTTTGACACAACACAGATCCAATTTACACTGGGTTGTTAACATACTAAAAATCCCTAAATCTACACATAACCCTTTTTGAAGTCAGACTCACCTTTTACCACAATACTGAACTTTATCATGAATTTTATCTCCTTTGGATTTCTAATTATACCACCCCCTTGCAGCTCCTCACCCTTTCATATCTCAGACATGCAGGGACTTGGCATCTACTGAGCATTCGTTTTTCCACTTGACAGAATAAATTGTAATGAATGGTAGTAACAGGGCAGCCTTTGTAATTCCAACAAAGTGCCAAGCCCTATCAAAACACATCAAGAAGATAATTCATCACAATCAAGTAGGCTTCATTACAAGGATGCAAGGCTGGTTCAACGTACCCAAATCAAAAAATGTGATTCATCACTTAAACAGAATGACAAAAATCACATGATCATCTCAATAGATGCAGAAAAAGCCTTCAATAAAATCCAGCACCCATTTATGCTCAAAACTCTGGAGAAGATAGGGATCAAAGGAACTTATCTAAACTATGTAAGGGCCATATATGACAAACCCTCAGCTAGTATAATACTAAACAGAGAAAAGCTGAAAGCATTTCCAATAAACGTGGGAAGAAGACAAGGCTGCCTTCTCACTACTTTGTTCAATATAGTCCTCGAGACCCTAGCCAGAGCAATCAGGCAAGAGAAAGAAATCTAAGGGATTAGAATAGGAAGAAAGGAAATCAAACTACCCCTTTTTCCTGACAACATGATCCTGCTATCTAGAAGTCTCAAAAAACTCCGCCAGAAAACTGCTTGAGTTTAAAAACATATTTAGCAAAGTGGCAGTCTACAAGATCAACACCTATCAATCAATAGCTTTTCCTTCTGCTAAAAGGGCAGAAGAAAAAAATCAAGAAATCGGTCCTATTCGCAATATCCTCAAAAAGAACAAAATACTTGGGAATCTAACAAGGGAATTAAATGAAAATTATCAAATACTGAAGAAAGAAACTAAAAAAGACCTGAAAAAATGGCAAGACAGTACATGTTCTTGGTTAGGCAGAATTAATATAATTAAAATGGCCATTCTGCTAAAAGTGCTATACAGACTCAATGCAATCCCCATCAAGATACTAATGTCATTCTTAACACGTATTGAAAAAGCAAGTCTCAAATTCATTTGGAACAACAAGAAACCCAAAATATTACTAAGCCAGAAAGATAAAACAGGGAGATTCGAAATACCAGATCTAAAACTATACTATAGAGCTGCAGTAACAAAGACAGCTTGAACTGTTTTCAAAATATGAATGAGGAACAATGGAATAGCAGAGTCTGAGACAAACCCACAAATCTTTAAGCATCTGATCTTTGACAAAGCGGGTCAAAATATAACCTGGAGGAAAGACAGCCTATGCAACAAATGGTGCTGGACAAACTGGATAGCCACTTGCAGAAAACTGAAATTAGATCCTTATCTCACACCTTACACAAAACCCAAATAAAAACGGATCAAGGATCTAGGAATTAAATCAGCTACCATACAACTGCTAGAAGAAAAATCAGGAGCAACACTGCAACATATAGGAGTAGGAAATGACTTCCTCAACAAGTCTCCCAAAGTGAAAGAATTACAGTCGAGAATTAATGAGTCGGGGCCAGAAGGGTAGATTGGCAGTTACAGCACTTCCCTGGCATGCACTGAGGACACAGGTTTGAATCCTGGCACCACGTACACAACGAAGTGTTATAGCAATGAAAGCCACATGAAAAACTAAGTAAAATTGATTCTCTTTCTCAAAAAAAAAAAAAATTAATGAGTGGGATGCCATTAAAAAAGCCTTTGCTCAGCCAAGGAATTGGTCAAAACTGTCAGAGAGAACCTACAGAATGGTAGTTAAACATGGCCTGTGATTCCTCCAACAGGGGACTAACATCCAAAATTTACAAAGAACTCAAAACTTAATATCAAAAATCCAATCTAATCAATAAATAGGCCAGAGAGCTAAAGAGAAACTTCTCAACAGAGGAAATCAATACATGAGAAAGTGTGGCAGCAGTCTCCTTCCCTTCCTGAGCAGTATTGGAAAAAATTAAAAGATTCAAATAAGATATAGTCTACATAACACATACAAAAATGTCCAGATTTCTACAGAACTCACGCAATTGGCCTAGAACCAAAGACAATCAATAGATACCAATGCAAAAATGACAGATACTATCATTTCACAAATGCAATGCAGCCAGGATAAAAACACTCCAACAAGCAATTTTTTTTTTAAGAGAGGGACAGTGAAAGAGAAAGAGAAACTCAATTTATTTAGTTTTTCATGTGGCTTTCATTGCTCTGACACTTCGTTGTGTATGTGGTGCTGGGGTTCGAATCTGCATCTTCGCGCATACCAGGCAAGCACCGCAAGCACAGTAACCACCGAACCACCACTTCAGTCCTTCCAAAAAGCAATTATGAGCATGCCTGAAAGAACTGTAATAACAGAAACATCAGTAAAGAAATAGGAAGTCTTAGCAAAGAAATAGAACCGTATAGAAATTTTAAAACTGAAAAATACAATAACCAAAATAAAAATCTCAGCAGATAGGCTCAACAGTACAGAGTAAAAAGAACAGAATCAGCAATACAGAAAACAGCGAAGTGTGGTGGCACAAGCCTGTAATCCCTGCGGCTTGGGAGGCTGAGGCTTGATTCTCCTGAATTGCAGGTTCAAAGCCAGCCTTAGCAACTTAGCAAAGTCCTAAGCAACTTAGTGAGACCCTGTCTCAAATAAAAATTGAAAAAGGGCTGGGCTGAGGATGTTGCTCAGTGGTTAAGTACCTTTGGGTTCAATTCCTGATACCCCCCCAAAAAAAATCAATATAGAAAAACAGAACAAAAGAAACCACCCACTCTGAATGACAAAGGGAAATGAGCTAAATTTCTGCAGCAATGTCAAGGTAATCCTAAAATTCCTACGGAAATCCAAAGGATGAAATATAGGCAAACAATTTTTCAAAAGCGAAGTGTGGCAGTCACACTTCTGGATTTCAAAGCATACTGCAAAGCCACAGTAATCAAGACTACGTGGTGCTTGAGCTTGACAGGTTTAAATCAGGGGATGAGAACAGAATCTAGAAGAAACCCTCACATTTAGTTTCAAAACTACTTTGGCAAATCGATTTTTTTGACACCTGAAAAATGGGGATGCCATTTCCTGCCATCCAGTGTTTGGAAGCAGAATAGCTTGAATAACCTCTACCTACTCTAGTCAAGAACGTGTTCATAGGGCTGGGGGAAGCAGCAGCTCCAAGGTTCAGTGCCTGCCTAGCATGCCTCGGCGCTGGGCTGGCTCTCCAGCACCCTGCTTCAACAAAATGTGTTCAAGATTTTCTACTATTTTAAACTGCTGTGTTTTAGAAAAGACCTTTGTTTTATACACACTAAAACTTACTTATTCAATTAACATATTATATACCACCATATATAATTAATAAAATGTAAGACAAAGGTTCCAAAAATAATTTTCGCACGTTAAAAAAAAAAAAACCCACCTAAAAGTGGTTTTCTAAGCTGTGCATTTCTCCAGAAAAAAATTCCTTGCCTTTACTTGGAAAAAATAACATTTAGGTATATTTATTTAGGTATATTTAAAAAGGAAAATTCCATTAAAAAGTTCTTTTGGGGATTAATCTGGGATTCACTGCATCTTCTTTTTTCTCTTCTTCTTTTCCGACATTTCTACCATCTTCCTCTTCCTGGCTGACAGGCCAGGCTGGCTTATTACTTTTGCTGGCTTATTACTGTCACCACCTAAGCCACATTTCTTTGAGTTACATTTTGCTGTGTCTTCTTGCTGCACCATGTCACCAGATTCCTTTTTGCTGATTTTGGACTGCTCTTTACTCACTAAAACACAAGAGACAGTACATTTAAAGACTGTTTCCCGCCTCTATGAATGAATTAAACAGAGGCTGACAATAGAGTTAAGTTACATGGATAACCTCCACTTCAATAAGTCAAGAGGTTAACAGAGTTTACATTTTTTAAACAACCAATTTCATTTACCAGGAGAAGGCTCTGCTGCTGGAGGAAGGCTCTCTGTTTTGTCTGTTCCTTTGTCTAACCACACTCCAAGACACGTCAGCCTGGCATTAGTGTTTACTCCACAGAGTAAAGATGGTAGAACTTTCTAAAACAGAAGAAAAAAAACTCACATTGTAGCTAACAGAGGAATTCTGAATAATTATTTCTTTTTTCCATAACCAAGTTACCTTAATTTAAAATTTACTATGCAATCATACACAGCAAAACAAGATTTCAGTCAACAACAGTCAACATACAATGGTGCATGCCACACAGCCTGCCTGTGGTCAGCTCTTCCATCCAGGTTTGTATGAGCATTCTACGATGTTCACAGGATACACTTTGTGGACTGCAACCCCACCACCACATGATGCACTCCCATATTTTCATGACCATAAAATAATCTACTGTTCTGATTCGCGACTGGTTTGACTGTGTTGTTTGCAGAGCCAATTCCTGAGAAGTATCCAGAAATTACAGATTCTAAGGAAATGGACTGTATCATTCTTTCCTAGGGCTTAACAAAGAAGCTGGCACAAAACAGACATCGACAAACCATATCCACAGAATGTGCTTACGAGAGAAAAAAATAACAAACTGAGGCTATGAGAGGACTTCAGAAGGGGATTTAATTTTTTTAGTTATCTGGTTCTAAACTATTGTTAGTTCCATAATCAAATAGAACCTTCCAAATTGCTTTCAGTACTGGCAGTCAATACTTTACAGAGAACCGAACCTTACTACACAAAAAAAGCAAGTTGATTAGGAGAGCAGAGGGCAGTTTGAGATCCTATGAGCTCAGACTCACAAAGGCCAGACCTAAGGCAGATCTGTGGGAACCTAATTTTAAAACTACTAATGTTAATCATACCTAGAAGAAATTTATAAAGCTTAAAAGTCTACAGTCTTTACCCTTAAAAAAATTCCACCTATGGGGCTGAAGTGGTGGTTCAGAGTTATGGCGCTTGCCTGGCATGTGCAAGTACATGGGTTCAAACCCCAGCACCACATACACAACCAAGTGTCCAAGAAATGAAAGCCACATGAAAAACTAAATAAAAATTGATTCTGTCTTTCTCTCACTGTCCCTCTCTCTTTAAAAAAATAAAAATAAAAAACCCACTTCAATTAACTTAAAACGATACTGACAGCAAGAACTGCATTACAGTGTATTTACATTATGTTGTTCTTAGTTACTGACCTTATCCTGCTTCAACTTCCACATTTTGATGAAACCATCACTTGATGCTGTAACAAGAACATGATGCTCTGGAATTTCAAAACTGAACATGTCTTTTACCCTAGGATAGAAATATTAAAGCTATAAAAGATCTTTTCTTCCAAACGGTATGATCATCATCATAAAATTTGTAATCCAGTCTCTTGTTTTTCCAATGCTTCAAGTATTTGCAAGCTGCTCAATGAATGGTACCTCAAAATTTAACTTTGCTACACATTCTCACTGGTCAGTGAGTTGTTTTCAGGCCAAAATACAGAATAAGATGCACTGTCAGTCATATCTTAAGGAAAATCTGAAATAATTAGGCTTTCTCAAAGGAAATAACGATAACTAAAACAAAACCCTCATCTAAACAACTCCAAGTACAGTGAAGACAACAGAAATGATGAATCAAGGCGCCCTTTGAAGTCCCACTTCCCTCATTTCCAGTGCAACCATTTGAAAACTTGTTCTTCTAGATGCCAGCGGTTGCCTTATTGTCCTTTCCCCTTCCATTTCTTCCGACTAACAGTTTTCTTTTTCTTTAATGAAATCAAGTATCACTTCCAGGCTTAAAGGCCCACAAAACTGAAATCTGCTTTAAAACAATATGGGAGACAAGTAGCTGGCGATATAGAAGCTGCAGTGGCCCGAAAGTGGCACCTGCGGAAGCTGGCGATGTGGCTGTGCGGTTGGCTCTTTAGAGTAGTCTGCTTGTCTTTGAATTCTCCCTAAGCAGTAAACAAAATGGGATGTGGGCAACAACCCAGTGGCAGAGCACCTGCCTAACATGCATGAGGCCCTGGGTTAGATCCCCAGCACCACAACCCCCAAAGTAAACAAAACCTGCAAAGACACTTAGCATAACGTGCACATCCCAGCACCTTTTGGCCCCCACCATCCTTTCCCTTGCTCACTCTGATCAAGTCACGCAGGTCTTCCATTTGTTCCTAAAACACTGAGTTCTCTCCCCCTCACTTCCTTGGAATAGCATGTACGAGGCCCTGGGTTTCATTCCCAGGACCATGGCACAAATAAACAAAAAAACAAAAGCACCTGGCTGTTTTAAAAACCTTAAGGTCTTATTTGATCCTTAAGGTTTTCCTCTCATCAGCCTAAGTAAATTATCCTTGTCATGATCATCTGCTTGTTAATAATTTATTGCCTCACTACAGTAAGAATCATGAGAGTACAAGCTCTTGTCATTTTTATTCATCATTAAATAACCAATGCAGGGCTGGGACTGTTACTCAGTGGTACAGCGCTTGCTTAATACACATGAGGCCCTGGGTTCCATCCCCAGCACCACAACCACCAAAACAACCCTAGCACAGCATTCCAAATTGGATGTTCAAAGCTCATATGTTGGAATAAACCAACAAATGGCCCAATGTTGTTTCAGAAATACATTTGAAAGGGTTTCCTTGAATATGGTTTATTTCCGATTCAGAGAAAATGTTAAGGCCTCTACACCAACTGCAGGACTCTGTGTATTTACAAAGATGCATTTCTTAAAACAATCAGCCTAAGAAATGAGAAGACTTGAGATGTACAAGAATACACAGACGAATCACATTAACATAACTATTATCACCTTTTCCACTTTTATCACCAATTTCTCAAAATTACAGTGGAAAAAGGAAGGACATAAAAGTCAGATGACCTAGGTTTAGACTAGCTCCTTTACTTAACTGAGACTCATAGTAAGTATTAAGAGATGGAAATCAATGGTGGTATTCCATTGTTCCTCAGGGGGAAAAATAGTATGGAAAGAAGGGAAACTAAGTAAAAGGACAAGGATGGGCAGGGACAAAGCTCAAGATTGCTTAATTTTTAATTTCATTTTTCAAATATGCTTATTTCAGGCTCCAAGTCCAACAGATTTATCTGAAAAAAGCATAAATGACAAGTTCTGATCACAGCTTCACCATTTTTGCATTACAAAGTCCAGGAAGATAACATTTTCCACCATCTTTCAGAGCCTAGAAATCATATACATAATCAGACACATATACATGTCTGATTATCTCTGTGGCTGGTCATAAAAACATTCTGCTTCATGAAATGACTGCACCTAATACTTACTGAGACTATACATACACACAGACTGGAAAAAAAAAATACCTGTTTTCATGTGCTTTAAATTCACAGAGGCACACTAACGAATCACAGTCAAAAAACCTTACAACCTCTTCATCTCCAGCCACTGCAAGGACAGAGTCCTAGGAGAGAAAAGAAATAATATGCAGTGTCATCAGCAGATCTGACAATCTCCATAAAGTTTTGTCACTGATTTCTGATAACTTACTGAAAGAAATGTAACAGAAGAAATCCTCTTTTCATTTGTGATGGTGCCACTAACGGACGCAGTGTCAAGCTGATAGACGTCTATTTTATTCAGTATGACAACAACATACTTCTCTCCCCTTGGGGACCATTCTACTATGTGAGCATCTATAAGTTGAAAAAGCCAAATTTATTTATTTCAAAAAGAAAAATGATCAGAGAAATAATAAGAATGGTAAATATTTGTACTGAGTTTTCACATTCATTTTCCTATTTCATCTTCACAACAAACTGGAGGAATACATTTTGAAAGTTAAATTTTACATAATGAAGTGGATTCAAAAGCATTATCACAATTATATAGACAGTACGTGACAGAGCTACAATTAACCCAGAACTAAAATGGGAGAAGAAAGCAACCTGAGGGCTGGGTGCAGTGGCACACAACTGTAATCCCAGTGAGCCTCAAGAGGCTGAGACAGGAGGATCCCAAGTTCAAAGCCAGCCTCAGCAACTTAGTGAGGCCCTAAACAACTTAAGACCTTGTTTCAAGATTAAAAATAAAAAGGGCTGGGGACATTACTCAGTGGTTCAGCACCCCTGGTTTCAATCACTGGTATAAACAAAAGAAAAAAATAAAGCAACCTGAAACATTTGCTTTCAGAGGCAACTAGCACCATGCAGGAAATAAACGTGTGCATACATGCTCATAAGAATGTGTGTTCTATGCAGACTGGTACTGCCCCTCTGGAAAGCAATATGGAGAATCCTTAAAAAATTAGGGATGACTCCACCATACGACCCTGCTATTCCACTCCTGGGTATCTTTCCAGGGGACTTAGAATCAGCACATTACAGTGACACAGCAATATCGATGTTCATAGCAGCACAATTTACTATTGCTAGGCTATGGAAACAACCCTGATGTCCCTCACTGGAAGAATGGATCCAAAAACT
>PVKS010050837.1:0-11385 GCA_004027875.1 Aplodontia rufa
CTGCCACTTTGCTAAATCTACTTATGAGTTGTTTTTTCTATATTTGCAAAGAATGACATTGGAATCTTGATGGGGATTGCATTGAATCTGTATAGTGCTTTTGGCACAATGGCCATTTTAATTATATTAATTCTGCCTAACCAAGAGCATAGAACATTTTTCCATCTTCTCAGGTCTTCTGCAATTTCTGTTTTCAGTGTTCGATAATTTTCCTTGTAGATGTATGTTACTTCTCTTGTTAGATTAATTCCCAAGTATTTTACTTTTTTAAGGACTATTGTGAATGGTACTGATTTTCTAATTTCTTCTTCTGCCCTAACATTGTTGGCAAATAGGAAAGCTTTTGATTTATGGGTGTTGATCTTGTTACCTGGTACTTTGCCAAATCTGTTTATTTGCTCTAGTAGTTTTCTGGTGGAGTCTTTTGGATCTTCCAGATATAGGATCATGTCAGACACAAAAATGGATTGTTTGACTTCTTCCCTTCATATTCTTATCCCTTTGATTTCTTCCTCTTGCCTGATTGCTCCAGCCACAGTATCAAGGACTATATTGAATAAAAGTGGTGAAAGTGGCCCACCTTGTCTTATTCCCAAGTTCGGTGGAAATGCTTTCAACTTTTCTCCATTTAGTATTATACTAGCTGAGGGTTTGGCATATATGGCCTTTACAAAGTTATGATAAGTTCCTTTGATCCCTGTTTTCTGTAGAGTTTTGAGCATAAATGGGTGCTGGATTTTATTGAAGGCTTTTTCTGCATCTATTGAGATGATCATATGGTTTTTGTCCTTAATTTTGTTTAAGTGATAAATCACATTATTTGATTTGCATATGTTGAACCAGCCTTGCATACCTGGAATGAAGCCCACTTGATCATGATGAATTATCTTCTTGAGATGTTTTTGAATGTGCTTTACAAGAACCTTATTTAGAATTTCTGCATCAACGTTCATAAGAAATATTGTTCTGTAACTTTATTTTTTTGACATGTCTTTGTTGGGTTTTAGTACCAGGGTTATGATTGCTTCATAAAAAGTGTTTGGGAGAATTCCCTCTTTTTCAATTTCTTGGAATAGCTTCATAAGGAGAGGTGTTAGTTCTTCTTCAAAGGTGTGGTAAAACTCCACAGAGAATCCATCAGGCCCTGTTCTTTTCTTCTTTGAAGACTTTCAATTGTTGTGTGGTTTTTAGTGCCTATTATTGGGCTGTTTCGGATTTCAATTTCATCCTGTGTCAATTTGGGGTTGTTGTATGTGTCTAGAAATTTGTCCATGTCATCCAGATTATCTGATTTAGAGGAGTATAATTTTTCAAAATATGTTCTGATAATCTGTTTGATTTCAAGGGGGTTAGTGGTGATCATCCCCTTTTTGTTGGTGATTTTGTTGATTTGCTTTAATTCTCTCCTTATTTTAGTTAGATTAGCTCAGGGTCTGTCAATTTTATTTATTTTTTCAAAGAACCAGCTCTTTGTTTCATCAATTCTTTTGTTTTTTGTTGTTGTTCTCAATTTCATTGATTTCAGCTTTGATCTCAATTATTTCCTATATTCTCCTGCCTTTATATATTATATATATTACATTATATATTATATATTATATAATATTATATATTATATATTTCCTATATAATCCTAACAGGTTAGACTGTTTTATGTGGGCAGGTGACAAAATCCAGTCGACTGAGATCCAGGCAGATTTCCTGGCTTGGTTGCTAGTAATAAGATGACTCCTTCGATTCTCGCAAACAAGTTTTAAAAATGTGTTTAATAACATGTGGGTCAGTTAGAAAAGAAGTGGAAAACCGAGCCTTTGACAGTTAGGTAATAATACAGGGTCTTAGGGCCCATAAAATGTGCAAGACCAGAATAGAAAAATTTATTTAGATTAGTCATAAGGGACTGGGGATATGGCTCATTGATGGAGCATCTGCTTAGCATGTGAGGCCATGGGTTCAAACTCCAGTACAACAAAAATAAATAAAGTAGTAGAGTCGAAGCTTGTAGAAAGTTGAATTTCAGGGAGCACAAGGAAGGTAAAATGGCAAAAATGGTGTACGAAGGAGTGGCCATCCTTTCTCTCTAATCCTGGCCCTGTACAAATTATACTCTGTGCTTTAATAATTATGTCAAAATGAATCCTAATAATATGTATAATTAAGAAGAACCAATAACAAAAGTTGAAGTTCACGAGGATTGGCCTTCATTTGAAGTAGGGACAGAAGAGGGACAAGGGGTGAAGAAAGTGGTAAACTGATGCACATCCTTTTCTCCTTCTGCATACACCTGTGCACAGCCCCTCCTCAAAAGGTTTTCTGGAATCCAGACACTGTGTAAGGTGCATCTTACACTCCTGAAGTGTTGGGTCCCTTCAGGTCCTTGTGAAGCTTGCTGCAGTATGTCTGTGAGGGCATCAAAGTCACAGACAATAAAGTCAAAGAAGAGGGAGAAGCCAGAGAGCTCCTAGGGCACGGAGCCAGGAATCCCAAGTCATCCAGATAAGACCATTGCTGTTTCTTCCTCCTCCAGGATTTCTGACCTGTCCCTGCAAAGGCTTATCTATAAATGCCAGTTGCTTCTTTACTTTTCTTAACTTTTCTTAAGAGAGAGGGACAGTGTGTGTGTGTGAGAGAGAGAGAGACTGAATCATTTTATTTAGTTTTTCATGTGGCTTTTGTTGCTCCGACATTTAGTTGTGTACGTGGTGCTGGGGTTTGAACCTGCGTACTCGCGCATGCTAGGCAAGCGCCGTAACTGCTGAGCCACTGCTCCAGCCCCCAGTTGCTTCTTTTTAAAAGCATATTGGTGGAATTTGATGTAGAGTGAAAAAATGAGCCAGAAGGTTTGCAGACATATCCAGGACAAAAAGGGGAAAAAAGAAGGGAAAGAGAAGAAATGCAAAAACACAAATCTGACACTTGCCCATCCACCAATGAACATGTGTTTACATGTGATATCAATGATGTCACCAGCATAGAAAAGGTTCAATGCAACTTATTCCAGAACCTAACCACAGCATTTAGACTTCATGGCTTTTGTTTTGTTTTTGTTCATTTTTAGAGGAGGGGGCAAGTAGAACAGGAACAATTCTCTCTCTGGAGCTCCCCACTGATTTCCCAACTTCCTAGGGGCTGCACAACCTCTGTACAGACCAATATGTGGCATTTCAGTAGCAATGTCCAGGGTTTTCAGAGCCATTTTTGATGAAATAAGTCAAATGTTTCCCACGGGGGGGGGTGGAGTGGATATACAAAAAAAACCCAGTAGATATGAGTGTTTCAGTTAGATTCATGGTGATATATTTTTGTGAAATTTCTAAAAAATAAATGTTATTGTGTATATTTAAAGTATACAGACTAGGGGTGTAGCTCAGTGGTAGATCTTGTGCTTAGCATACTTGAGGCCCTGGGTTCAATACTCAATACCCAAAACAAAATTATACAACATCATGTTATACGAGATACATGTATGTACATATGTATAGATATACACATATGTATATATTTAAATGGTTACTCTAATTAAACAAATTAATGTATCTATTATCTCACATAGTTATCCATCTCTTTCTTCCAAGGCAAGTGCAATTATGATCTATACATTTAGCAAAAATCCTTAATAAAATACACTGCAATTAATTATAATCCTTATGTTGTACATTAGATTTTTTTTTACTTATTTGACCTATATATTTGTAAATTTGTATCCTTAATCTGGTATCTCCCATTTCCTCTCACTTCTGCCCCAATTTTGGTTTAAATGAAGCTAGTTTAAGGGCTGAGGATCCTGCATTTAACTTTCTAACTCATTTATTTAGAAAGTAATAAGAAAATCAGTTTATATAGAAAAAGCTTTTATACTATACCGAGGTGTCAGGTATTTTTCTTCTCCCCAAAACTGCGAAATTAGGTGCTAAAGCCCTCAAATTTGAAAATTTCCTCTGTTTTTGGTACTGGAGACAGAATTCAGGGCTTTTTTTGCATGCTGGGCAAGTTCTCCACCACTGAACTATTTTTGAGAAAGGTTCCAGGGATTGCCAAGTTCCAGACTGGTCTTGGACTTGGAACCACCCCACCCAGTGGGGTGTCTGTTACCTGGTAGGCCTCCCCTGCATCATAAGACAACCCTGGCTGGCTGTGCACATGCTGAACCACCTCCCTTCACACCAGAGCCCAAAGTCCCTGTCCCTTTAAGGTCTGAAGAAGGGTCACCTCTCTTTGCTCTTTGACTCTAATGCTGAAATAAATTTTTTTAATCTTTTGTCTATTTATTTCACAGACTAAAACTACTCAAAATTCAGATGGAAAATAGTGAATTTAAAACATCCCAACAGTGTCTTCTTCAAATTGCCTCAGTTAGCAAGTTATAGAAGGAGACTCACACACCTTAATGATGCCAAAATTCATGATTTTTAATTGCTAAAAAATACTGCTCTATTTTATAAAATAAATGGCCAATAATGGACTATTTCCTTAGTGGCAATCCAAAAACTCTCCATAATAAACTGTGGAAACTTCGAGGTTCTACCTTGGTTAAAAGTCTCTTCCGGCCTAAGCTGAAGACTAGCAAGTGTTTAAACATGCTCTGCATTTCTCCAGTGCTCATGCTGCTTGCACCATTAGGGTAGAATTTGCACCGTGAAGTAATTGAGTTTGGAGGCAGACTCAGCTGAGCAAGATTGAAATAAATTTTTAAAAGTGATTAGTGTTCCATCTTTGGAAATATAAATTTATGGGATTAATTTTCTTTAAGAAATTTTGTTACTAACTGTTAAACAAATTTTATAGGAACCCATTATTTTGGACTAATCTGCACCAGGCCCTGAAGACAAAACCCAACCAGAATGGAGTCACTCATGATCCTTGGAACCAAATCAAACTTTAAAATGGGTCAGATTAAACAAGCAAACAAAATCACAAAAGGTTTCAGTTTCCTCATCATTATAATAAGGAAATACCCTCTGCTTCAACATAACAAGGAAAGCAACTTTGAAACCACCAATCTGCTTCTCTGCTTTATAGAATGAGGCATCACCTGATTCTAAAATTGCAAATAGTCTGGAGATGCAGCTCAGTGTAGAGTGTTTGACTAGCATGTGCAAAGCCCTGGCTGCAATTCCCAGTGAAACAAATAAACAAAGAAAACTGGAAATAAGAGTCAAATAGTTCTTTAAACGAGTTTTGTGGAAATTTTGCTTTTGACAAAAGCATAAAGATACAACCTCAATGAGAAGAAGCTAAAACCACATGAAGTCTCCCACTAATGGTGACCAGCCATCTCTCGTTCTACATTATAGTGGTTGGTCTCTTTCTCCTTTCTTTCTTTATTGAATAGGTTTAGAAACCTGCTTTATGGGAGATTTGTTATTCAGATCTTTAATCTAACATATAACTTCATCACACATTTGGCTCAAACTATATTTCCATAAGCAATTGCATTGAAATAAAAAGATTAATAAAATGATCGAGGAATTATAAAAGCATAAATTAAAATGAGATGAGTAACTGAAAGAGAAATGATAAAGAAAATGTGGCATACACATCTAGTGGAACATTATTCAGCCCTAAAACAGAAGGAAATTCTGACACATGATACAGCATGCGTGAACTCTGAGGTCATTATGCCAAATGAGGTAAGCTAGTTACCAAAAGTCAAAAACCATGCAATTCAACTTACAAGAGTACCTATTGTAGTCAAATTCATAGCAACAGAAAGGACAATGGGGCTTGGAGTGTGGAAGAGGGGAAAAGGGAGTTATTATCTAATTGGCACATAATTTCAGTTTTGCAAGATGAAAAGAATTTTGAAGATGAAGGGTGGTAATGATTACATAACAGTATATATAAACTTAATACTGCTAAGTTTCTCACTCAACAATTGCTAATATGGTAAGTTTTATTTTTTCAGAATTTTAAAACCTGATATGGGATTAGTGGTGTAGCTCAATGGTAGAGCATTTGTCTAGCATGCAGGAAGCCCTGGGTTCCATTCCCAGTACAGCTAAATGAAAAAAGCATGAAGTCTTTCTTAAAAATCTCATTGTGAGGGGCTGGAGAGATGACTTAGTGGTAGAGTGCTTGCCTGGCATGTGTGAGGACCCGGGTTTGATCCCCAGAATCACATACACAATTACATGGAGGAAAAAAAAAAGATGAAAATTAACTCTCTTACTCTTTCTCTCTCACTAAAAAAAAAAAAGGATCATTATGATAAACCATAATGATGGATAACATTTATCCATTTATGCCTTTATGCCCTGTTGAAGGGAGGAAATAAACTGAGGAAACTGGTCCAGAATATCACACACCTGATAATTGAACATAATGGTTGATCCAAAAAGCCTGGAATTATACTAAAGTCCTTAATTCCCATTGTTATTTAAAGTTGTGCCACATTTATGTCCCCTTAGTGGTCCCCTTAGACACTGATACTTCTATACTATCTGTCTTTATTTCTAGGCCCTGGGAGCACAGGGTATATAAAACAACAATGGTTCACTTTGTCTACACTTGACATTAGCTTGAGAAAAACCACAGTTTATACAGACAAAATTTCCTTTCATCCCTTGGGTCTAACCACCATAGCCTTCTGTCCTATTTTTCAAAGGAAAGCAAGAGTGAGACAGAAAGGATATTCTGACTCTGATGGGTCAGTCTCCAGGATCCCACTCGGGCTCCTGGAACAGTCTGCAATAGCAAATATAAATTAGCCTCGTAAGAACGTGACACCGTAACTCTTTCAGAAATAAGTCAGATGGGGTGCCATTCTCTAGGAGAATATACTCAGTCCTGAGACCTGAACAGATAGATGATAGTAATTCATGCAAACTGGTGACTATGTAGTGAGCTCTGACCAAAATCACACAGTACAATTTTAGGCAAATGAGAACATAGGCAAGACTCTTCAGATTGGGAGGATGTGGATGTTTCTTACTTTTATCACACTGAACAGAGGGCTTGGAGATAGTTAGCTGGTCAGTCTCTCTATTCACACACACAAAGAAGAAGAAGACAAAGAAAAAAGGAAAGGAAAAAAGAAAAAGAAAAAATAGAAGATGTAAATCTAAATTGTACTCAACTCAGTATGAGGAAAACATTTTAGCACAGCTATGAGTCATTTTTCAGTGATTCTGTGTATAGTTACAGAGGAATAGTCTTCAAATTTAATTCAACATGACTGCAGTATTAAATGATGCATCTTTTTAAAATTGCATTCTGGTTGAGGAGTATCTAAATTCAGTTACTCTGGAGTGTGTTTGTTTTTAGGACAGGAGGTCTCCATGGTTCACATATTGTTTCCCAAGCAATATTTCTCCTACATCAAATGTCTTATTTATCCCATCATAAAAGACTTCCAGTTACTGCCAAAGCATTTCATTTTTATTTAACTGCATGTAGGTTGTTAAATAATAAATTGTAGTGCTTAACTTCTGTAATCTAGTAACTGAGCTTGTGAAAGCAGTGAAATCTAGAGGCAGATTCACTCCTAGGAAGCCTGTGCTTGAGCCTCAGGATCCTCCCCTGCAAAATGGACCTCTTATCAGTTCTTCTCTGAGAAGATCTTAGGAGATTTCCATGAGATGATCTGTTTAGCGTCAGCCCAAGACAAGATCTAAGCAAGGGTGACTCTTATAACACGCAGCATGGGTAAGAAGCACCCCAATTATAAGCTGTCTGACCTTCCATGAATTTAAATTATTGAAGCTCTCCATCTTATTTAAGACTTGTTTTTCTGGGTTTCAGGCTACCAAATGCTTAGAAATTCCAACTAGAAACCCAGGGAATTTCATTTCTAGGAGAAAATTCCAAACAAATGGGCAAATGAACTAACCGAACACTTCTCGAAAGAAGAAATACAATCAACCAACAAATATATGAAAAATGTTGAACACCATTAACAATTAGGGAAATGCAAATCAAAACTACAATGAGATTTCAACACTCCATCTAGAATAGCAGTCATCAAGAACAGAAACGATATGAAATGCTGCACATCAAGGAACACTTACACTGTTGTTAGGACTGTAAATTAGTATAACCACTATGGAAATCAGTATGGAAGTTTCTTAAAGGACTAGGAATTGGGATGCTGGAGAGATGGCTTAGTGGTAGAGCACTTGTCTGGCACGCGCGAAGACCCAGGTTTGATTCCCAGCACCACAAACACAACTAAGTGGAGGTAAAACAAACAAATAAACAAAAAGATGAAAAAATATAAAGATTATCCTTTTCTCTCTACTCATCTCTCCTTCTCTAAGGAAAAAAAAAGACTAGGAATGGATCCACAATGTGAACCACCGCATTTACTCCTCTATATTTATCCTGAAGAATTGGAGGCATCATATCAGTGATATATGCATTCCCATGCTTATATCAGCACAATTCACAATAGTCAAATTATGGAACCAGCCTAGGTGACCATCAGCAGATGAATAGATAAAGAAAATGTGATATATATCAGCCATAAAAAGAATGAAATCATCATTTTCAGGAAAATGTCTGGAAATTGAAAACATCATGTTAAGCAAAATAAGCCAAACTCATAAAGTTAAGGGTGGTATGTTTTCTCTCATATGTGAAAGCTAGAGAGGAAAAAGGAAAAGGAAAGTGTGGTAGAAGGGGATCTCATGTAGATCAAAAGTTGATCATTAGAGTAAAGGAGCCAAGGGGAGAGAGTAGAGGAGGGAAAAGAGAAATACTGGGGAATGATTTTGGCCCAATAATAATGTTATTTTGTGTGGAGGTACAAATATATAACAATGAGTCCCACCAATATGTACAACTATAATTCATCAATAAAAATATAGAAAAAGAGAAACAGAATTTCAATAGACAATGCTGCAGACAACCCCATAATTATCACATTATGAGAGCAAGGAGGGGACAGAATGAAGTGATAACGAGCAAGACATCAGAGAACACTGGTGCTGTAGCTGGCACTGCAGTTCCCCAGGGGACCCTCTGGCACCATGGGGCATCATGTAAGTCCAACTACATGTCTGACCGTGGTCCACGGAACAACATTTATTTGATAAGCTGTCTTTAAAAAGGCAAACAAAGACAGGGTGTTGGCATGTGCCTGTAGTCCCAGTTACTGGGCAGACTGAGGTGTACAATTGCTTGAGTCCAGGAGTTAGAGGCCAACCTCAGTAATACAGGAAGACCCTATCTGAGAAGAGAAGGGAAAAGAGAAAGAAAAAGAGACAAGGCAGACTTTCAAAATACATATTAGAAAGAGTGCAACCAAAAGCTGTCATCAAACATGTCAACATCATTTAGTGATGATACCTGTGTATTCAGTGTACTAGCTTCATCCTTGTGGTTTTGAGTCACAGAGCTTTACTTAGTTCTGTGGAAGCTTCAAGGCTGAAATAACACAGAGATGTTACAGGAATGCCACCTGCACATGGCCAGTTTCTGTTAGTGATAAAAGCTAAGGATAGGGCCAGCTGCACCCTGGAAAGGATCAACTGCATACATGTGGCACTAGGACATTCAGATCCATTGGGTTGTTGTATTACCTCACAGGCTCATTACTTACCACATCTTTTTCTTCCTCTAGCTCTTACACACTAGAACGGGCTCTGGTAAGTTCCCAACCCTGCTTATTCCTACTTTCTGCAAAGCAGGAAAGTGGTCCCGAAGCACTGGTAATGTTATATCTTAGGCTGTCACTGTTCTGAATGACTCTTCAAAGATGCAGATCAGATGACATCAGGTTCTTTATTTAGTCTCCTTCTAGACTTCCAGTTGACCTCAAGGTTAAATTCAAGTTGCTTGTACCATTCACTCATTCATTCAACAAATATTTATATTTCACCGATTGTGTTCCAGACACTATTTTAGTAAGAAGGAAATCCTAACTGAAAATAAATGGCAAAGGAACCAAGACTATATCCTCTGTGGTCTACATTCCATGTTCCTTGTCCAGAGCCAACCCCCAGCACATACAGGCTGCAGGGAAGTTCTCTCATTGCCCCTCCTTTTCGGACTAATGAATCTCTCAAAGTTTAAATGTTACAACCCTTCATGGAATTTCCATTAATTATCAGCATGTTCATTTTTCTTTCCCACTCTTGCCTCCTCTCTCTTTCACATTTCCTCCTTCTCTCCCTCTCTCCTTCTGTTTTCCTCTCAATGTTTAACGCTCTCCTTCCCTGTTTTTCTCTCATTTTCTCTGTCTCCTTTTTTCCTTCTCTTCCTCTCGCCCCTTCTTCTTTTCTCTCACACATACACACACCTCAGTTAGTTATATTCTCATTCCTGTACACCAGTGGCATCCCACACTGGTCTCTGTGAGCTGACTTTGTTTGCTCAGTTCTGTCAGTTATTTGTTGGACTCTCCCTGAAATTTGGGGGACAGTAGCTATGCCCTGCAGCTGTGTGTCCTGGGGACACAAGTCACTTTCAGAGTCTGAAAAGGTATTTATCCTAAAAGAATTCCTTTTTAAATTCTTCTTTAAAATCAAAGTAGACAGGGGCTAAAGACAAATATTCCGCTCTATTTCTCTTCTCCACTCTGTATTTGTTTGGACTGATGGGAATTATTTCAGGAGAGATGAACAGAGATGGCTGAGCATCTATACACAGAATGTGGGAGATGCTGTTTTTTGTGTTTCATAAAGTATGGATGAGCTACAAAGCTGGAGGCAGCTAAAAGGAGTAGGCAATGCAGGCAATATCAATAAAAAATTTAAAATGAAGTAAATTTTGAAGACTTCACTGTGGATTTTTGTGGGGAGTGACAACTAGAGTCAAGGGGCAGCAACCTGGGGCAGGAGTCTCTTCCAAGGTCAGGTTTTGTGAGTAAAATTTAATGTGGATCCCACCATGCACATCACTCACACATGAGGTCCACCTGCTTTCACTACGTGGGCAGAAACCCTCTGGTCCACAAAACCTGATGGATTTGCTTTCTGGCCCTGCAGAGGGACACCATCCTAAGAGGTAAGAGGAGTCATTCCTTCACCTTCATGTGCCAGTGAGCATGTGAAAGAGGAGTCAGCACCACTGTGCTCAGTGATTTGTCTCAGGCATCTGGAGAAACAAGGTTGCAGGTTGCACCTGACATATGGCAGAAGCACCCTGAATTCTCAATTCATAGACTCATACCAGAAATATGTATATGATCTTCTCATTTTATTTAAATTTCACATAAAACTCTCAAAAGGGAGTGTATGTCTTAAGAGTGAAGAGTGACAAGACAGAGTTTCTGACATGGCTTGCAGAAATCCAGCTAGTATAGCCAGATGGTTTGGAGTAAGTGAAGCCATCTGCCCCATGTCAACTACATGTGACACACAGACTGCTGCAGAGAACCCAAGTCAGCCAATGAAACCTACTGAATCATACTGCAACAACTTCTTTGTGATAATGGTCACAAGGCAG
>PVKS010050838.1:0-11370 GCA_004027875.1 Aplodontia rufa
AAAAAAAAAGAAATGCTATTGATAAAGATGACGGTGTACCAGGCTATCATGACAATGAGAGTCCTGTAGTATTTGTGTACCAAAGTTTTAGTAGAAGCACACTTCTAAGGACACATCTTACAAAAAGTATGTATCTTGCTATTCCTCACAGCCCATAGTTTGATGTTTTCTTCACTTTAGGATAACATTCTAGGTTACTATGCTTACAGGATAGTTTAATGAAGCAGATAGTGCTGGGTATGATTTAGTTGGTTGTAAGTTTAAATTATTTTATTGGGTTATGTTTTTCTTACTATTGAGCTGTTTGAGTTCCTTATATATTTTGGATGTTAACCCATTGACAGATTTTTTTTTTTTTGCAAGTACCTTGTGCAATTCTGTGGATTATCTCCTCATTTTGTTGATTGTTTCCTTTGCTATGCAGAAAATATTTAATTTAATGCAATTCCATTTGTCTGTTTTGCTTTTTTTCCTCCATGTGTGTGATGCTATTCAAAATATTGTTGCCCAGACGAATTCCCTGGATCTTTTCCTTTATAAAGATTCCAGTAGTTTTACACTTTCAGATCTTAAAGTTTTTACTCGTTTTGAGGTGGTTTTTAATTTCATTCTTATGCATTTCTTTCATATGCATGTGTATATATAATTGGTCCAATATCATTTTATTTTTTTTGCACTGTGGACTGAGCCCAGGGGTACTTAACTATTGAGCCACATCTGCAGGCCCCCCCCCGCCCCTTTTCTTGAGACAGGGTCTTTCTAAGTTGCTCAGGGCCTTGCTAAGTTGTGAGGTTGGCTTTGAATTCATGATGCTCCTGCCTCAGTCTCCTGAGCAGCAGGGATTACATGTGTGCCACTGCACTGATCCAACACCATTTATTGAAGGTCTGTTCTTTTCCAATTGTGTATTCTTGGAAATTTGCAGGAAATCAACTAATTTGAAATGCATGGATTTATTTCTGAGTATCTGGAGGAGGCAATATCTACCAAGCTTCTGTCTGAAAAAGACCAGACTTGGGGAAGGGCTCAGCAAAGCCAGAATTCCAGGATATTACCAAAACCATCCTTTCTGGAAATCAGCTGTGTTCTAGTAATTGTATGTATTATGAATTTGGAAATTGGAAACTCTGATTGTTATGAGAATTCCATTGCTCAAACAACTGTTTTGGATTGATGAGAAGGGTACTTGTATAACACATATAGAGGTCATGAAAAATGAAGCTATACTGACTTCAAAACAAAATTGATATAGAGAGCAAAATAATTAGAACTAAAGAACAAAAGAAACTGTATATGTAAAAATTGCCTCTCCTGTCTTTGCAGAAGTTAAGTTTTAACCTCTTAGCCCATAGGTTAGGATACATGAATATTTTAAGATTAATAACTATAGGACTTAGGACAGCTACGAAATATCTAGTAAGGTTACAGTAACAAAATAGTTTTAGGTTAGTAGTTAATTAGGGTATAAGGGCCTATAACAGCTAAATAAGAAACATCTGAAGGTAAATAGGGACAGTGATCTCTGCCTTTTAGCAAAACAGATATAAAGAACTAAGAACAACATTATCCTTTTTGAAAATAAAGCCTTTTTATACAATACATGAAACAGTTCATGAGGATTTGACCATGAACTAATGATAAAATAGATAGTTTTGTGTCTGGTGCTCTGAAACAGTTTAAATGGTTACAGGTGGTCAATTTGGTTAATGAGGCAGATAATGAAAGCATTGTTTGTGCTCCTGTATAAAAGAGCTCAACAATAAAGAACAGACGGCATTTTGCTCAAGTAGTTTGCAGTGTCTCTTTGCAACTTGCCCGGGAGATTCAGGTTGTTTCTCTGCACAGACTCCACTCAGCCTTCAGGGACCCTAAGAGTTGCTGGGGTCGGCCCCCGGCAAGTATCACTTCTTTTCCTTTGACTTGTGCTGGTACCGTATTGTTTTGACTATGATAGCTGTGTGGTATATTTTGAAGTCTGGTAATGTGATATTTGTAGCTTTTTTATTTTTACCTCAAGATTTCTTTGACTATTCTGTGTCTTTGGTGATTCCATAGAATTTTTGAATTTATTTTTCTGTTTCTGCAGACAATGTCAATGACATTTTTTATAGGGATTGCTCTGAATTTGTAGATTGCAGTATGTGCTATGAGCTTTTAAAAATGTTAATTCTTCTATTCATGGGGTATCTTTCCAATTATTGTGTCATATTCAGTTTCTTACATCACATATTCTACTTTTCCACTATACAGGTCTTTCACTTCCCTGGTTAAATGTATTTCTACACATTATTTTAAGCTATTATAAGTGAGATTGTTATCTTGATTTTCTTGTTTAGATAGGTATTTGTTACAGTACAGAATGCTATTGATTTTTATATGTTGATTTTTTTTGTATCCTGCTACTTTACTCAATAGTTTGTTAGTCCTAAGAGGTTTTTTAGTGGATTCCTATGATTTTCTGTTTATAAGGCAATGCCATCTTTGATCAGGGAGAATTTAACTTCCTCCTTTCCAATTTATATGCCTTTCATCTCTTATTTTTGCTTAATTGTTTTGGATAACATTTCCACTAGTAGATTGGACAGAAGTGTCAAGTGTGGGTGTTTTTGTCTTGTTCATGATTTAGAGGAAAAGTTTCAACTTTTTCCCACTTAGGGTGATGTCACTTGAGGGTTTGTAATGAATAGCCATTAATATGTTGTCTACCTTCTATTTGTTTGAGAGATTAAAAAAAAACTGAATTTTTCCAAATGCTTTTTCTTTGTCTATTGAAATGAGTACATGGTCTTTTTCTCTTATCTCTTAATAGGGTATATCACATTTATTGATTTGCATATGTGGAGCCATTTTTCTTCCTTGTGATAAATCCCAATTTATTATAGTGAATGATACTTTTATTGTGTGTTGAATTGAGTTTTTTAGCTTTTTTTGCAACTACATTCATCAGGGATATTGGCTTACAATTTTATTTTCTTGCAATATTGTCTGAATTTGGTACTGGGGTAACGCAGGCTCTTTAAATGTGTTAAGGAATATTATTTTTCCTCAAATATTTTGGAAGTTTTTGAGAAGAATCATCAGTAGTTCTTTTTAAAAAGTTATGTAAAATCTAGCAGTAAATTACCTTAATTATGAATCTACTTCTGTCATTTCGTTAATTATTTTTCTGGTTGGTAGATACTTATTTCCCTCTTGCTCTCTTCCTTCCTTTGTGCTTAACTGAGTCACTCTAGAGGTGTACTTTTCTTTTTCACTTGTCATAGTTTGTGTATTTACTATAGGTATGTGTTTTCTTGTTATCATGGGGCTTACAAGAAATCTTCCAGAACAGGCTATTTTTAACTTGTAGTAACAAATTTGGTTGAATTAAAAATTGTACTTAACCTGTTAGAAAAAAAACTGCAATTTTATTCCATTTTGTCATAAAGTGATTGACACTTCAACTTACATCTACATTTATTATTTATATTCCTTAATAAATTATCAAAACTACTTATAGTTTTGACTTAACATTCATATATATACATATATATATGACTGAATCACCATGATTACATTATTGGATTATTCTGAGTTTGCCTTGTATTTACTTTTATCAGTAAGGTTTCTACATTCCTATATTTTCATTTCATTAATTAGTAATCCTTTGCTTCATTTTGAAGTACTACCTTTAGTATTTCTCGTAAGAGAGGTCTGGTTGTAATGAACTCCCTCAGCTTTTGTTTTTCTGAAGGACAGCTCTGCAGACGTAGTAATCTTGGTTGGCAGATGTTTTTTTCCTTTAGCACTTTTAATTCTTTTTTGGCCTGTGAGATATGTAATGAAAAATCCATAATAGAATTATCTGAACTCCTCGCATGTTATTGGCTTCTTTACTCTTGCTTTCTGGGTTCTCTGCTTGTCTTTGATTTTTGATAAGTTGAGTATATGTCTTGGCTAGTATTATTTGGATTCAATCTGATTGGAGACGTTTTATCTTTCTGTAACTTGGATATTTATCTTTCCCTAAAATTGGAACATTTCTCTCTATTATTTCTTTAGATAAGCTTTCTACTCCTACATCTTTTCACTTTCTTCATTCCTTTTCATTCTTTACCTGTTTTTTCTTCCTCTATTTTCATATACCCTACATGTGAGGTCACAGATTCTTTCTTGTGCTTGATCATTTCTGCTGTTGATACAGTCTATTGAATATTCTGTTTCATTCACTGTATGGGTCAGCTGCTATTCTATTTGATTTTTAGATTAATTTCAATCTCTGTAAAATTTCAAATTTTGGACTTAATTGTTTCATGATTCCATTGAATTGTTTATCTGTATTTTCTTGAGGTTCATAGAGCTTTCTTAAAGACATTGTTTCAAATAATTTGTCAGACAGTTCATATATGTCCATTGTTGGGGGTCAGCTACTGGGAGGTTACTGTGTTCTTTTTGGTGGCATTATGGATGTGTCCTTGGATTTTTGTGTGACTTGTTGCCTTACGTTGTTGTTTTTTTTTCCCCCATATCTTAAGATGAAGTGACTCATTCAGTCTTTGTAGGTTGGCTTTGTCTGGGAACACATTTTATCAGTCAGCTTGTCTAGAAATACTTGACCTAGCTTTCTGGTGTGGTCACAGGTTGGAGTTGCTTCTGGAGTTCTTGGACAGAATGTCCTTGTACCTGAGTCAGAAGGTGGGTGGGCCTATGCCTGGATCCTCTGAGGTGAGCCTAATGATTGGATCTGTAGTGGTAGCTGTGGAGCCTGATTCCATGGGGGCCCAGCTGGAAGCCTAATGTTGAGATGGACATTAAGCCTGAGTTATCAGATGCTGAGAAGGATCTGGTGCTGTGGTCCATTGAGTTGGCCTGGAGCCTGGAGCCTGGGTTCATGGGGGATAAACTGTAATAGGGTCAGCCTGGAGCTTGAGTCCATTGGGATAGATGTTTCCTGGTCTGTGGTGGCTGGTTTAGAAATTGATCTGCTAAAACGTACCTGGGGTTTGAGTCCTCTGGAAACTGGGACCATGGGACAAATCTGATGTTGGGACAGGCAAAGAACCTAAGATCATTAGGATTTGACCTGAGGTTGGGAGCCTGAAGCTGCTAGGAAGGTGCATGGTGATTAGAAAGGCCTCCACCCCGAGGCCCCTGTTGTTGGCTGATAGTAGATAGCATGGATATTTAGTTTACTGCAGAAGCCTGAAGATTAGTATCTGGCCTGGCACTGGGGCTTTCCTGGAGGTTCCACAGGTGTCCACAGGAACTGGCCTAAATCTGTGGCCGTGTGGATCTACCTGGTGGTATGTTTTACTGGAGCTGGCCTTGTTTTAAATTCAGAGCAAAGTCTGGCTGGCACTCACTGCCCTCTCCTTTCACCTTGTATGTGATATCACTATCCATACTATAGTATCTTGGGGGGGCAGTAAGCCATGTGATGTAAAATTGTCCTTCCTACACTTTTCAAACACATCTTATTTCTCCACTAAACATAGGTTCTCTAAACTCTCACCTATGTTCCTTTTGTGAAGGTATTTTTATATACATATAATTGTTTCTATGGGCATTAGAGTATCCTATTCTGTCATCTTGCTGACATCACATAACACCCAGTTTTTCTGTAGCAAAAAAAAAAACAAAAAAAACCTCATACTTTTTTCTTTAACAATCACCCTGAGTTGATCATGTCCTTTGTAAATGATTTGGAGTCATTAACCACTGAGGTTTTTATTAGACTTTTTTATTATACTTTCTCACTACATGTTTATAACTCTGCATCACTCTTTTATCTTCTTTTGTAAAAAATCAGTTTATTGTGGTTATCATTTGAATGCAATAAAATTTACCAATTTAAATCACATATTCAGCTGGTATTGACAAATCTCTCTCTCTCATGCTATATATAAATTATTGGTGCAACATAGTCTTACATAGTGAAGGGATTCATTTCCACACATTCATAGATTCACACAAAATTACAATGAAACTTGATCACAATCCTTACCTAGGTTTCCCCTTTCCCCACTCTGGCAAATCCCCAGTCTCATACCTCCATTGCATTCCTCCCAATTATAGTTATCAATGTACAATATATATGTATAACAATTTTAAAAAGAATTTTCTAGTTTTAAATGCATGTGTGAGCATTATTTAGCTTCTCAGGAGAATAAAATACACCATACAGCATTTATAGTCTCCCTTTTCTCTCTCTAACCTCCCCACATTCTCATCCCACCACCGCCTCCCCTACTTCATAACTAGACTTCCCCCAGATCATTGCTATTCTGACTAGGGTGAGATTATTATGTAAACATGACTATCTTTCACCCTACACTTAGTTTAACTCTAATTTCATATATGAGAGAAAACAATCAACCTTTGAGTCTCTGAGTCTGGCTTATTTCACTCAGCATGTTTTTTTCCATTTACCTGCAAAAGCCATGATTTCATTCTTCTTAGTAGCCGAGTAGAACTCTGTTGTATATATGTATGTGTATATATATGTATATATGTGTATGTATGTTTATATATGTATATGTATATATATGTATGTTTATGTATATGTGTGTATGTATGTATATATATATACATATATATATGTATATATATATATATAATCTCAAAGTTTTTTGATCCATTCATTCAATGAAGGACATGTGGGTTGATTTCATAATTTAGCTATTGTGAGTTGTGTTGCTATAAACATTGATGTAGCTATGTCATTGTAATATGCTGATTTTATTTCTTCAGGGAAAACACCTCAGAGTGGCATAGCAGGTTCGTATGGCAGTTCCACTCCTAGTTTTTTGAGGAGTCTCCATACTGCTTTCCAGAGAAGCTGTAGCAGTCTGCTGGCCCACCAACAATGTACAAGGGTTCCTTTCTTTCCACAACCTCTCCAGAATCTGTTGTTGTTTGGTTTCTTCATCTTTGCCATTCTGACTAGAGTAAGGTGAAATCTAGGTGTAGTTTTGATTTGCATTTCTCTGATTGCTAGTGATGTGGAACATTTTGTCATATATTTATTGGACTTCTGTATTTCTTCGGTCATGAAGTTTCTGTTTAGTTCTTTAGCCCGTTTATTGATTGGGTTGAATGTATTTTTGGAATTAAGTTATTTGAGTTCTTTGTATAGTATGGATATTAGCCCTTTGTCAGAGGAGTAGCTGGCCATCATTTTCTCCCTTTCTGTAGACTCTCTTCACATTCTTGCCTAAGTCCTTAGCTGTGCAGAAGCTTTTAAGTTTCATGGCATCCTACTCACATACTTTTGGTTTTAATTCTTGTACTATGGGAGTCTTGTGAAGGAAATCAGTGCCTACATCTATGTGGTGAAATGTTGATCTTATTTTTCCTTCTAACAGTTGTAAGGCATTTTATTTAATTCTTATGTCCAAACTATATTTTTACCCCCTTTGTCAAAAATCACATGGCTAAAGATTTATAGATTTGTCTCAGTGTCTTCTCTTCTTTTCCATTGGTCTTCATGTCTGTTTTGATACCAATACCATGCTGTTTTTGTTACTACAACTCTATAGTATAATTTTGGGTCAGCTGTGGTGCTACCACCTCCTTTTCTTTTTTAAACTTATTTACTTAGTAAGAATGTCTTTAGTTTCTTGATGGGGATTGCACTGAATTTGTACATTGCATTTGACAAAATGATCATTTTAATTATGTTGATTCTGACTATCCAAGAACATGGGATGTCTTTCCATTTTCTCAGGTCTTCTCTTTATTTCTTTATTCTATAATTTTTATTATAGAGGTCTTTTACTTTATTCACTAGCTTAATTCCCAAATTTTTTGTTTTTTGTTTTTGAGGTTATCATGAACGGGATGGATTTACTGATTTCTTCTTCAGCCAAATCATTATTGGAGTATAGGAAAACTATTGATTTATGAGTGTTGATCTTAAATCAACCTTGCTAAATTTATTCATAGGCTATAAAAGTCTTCAGTTTTTTGGGTATTCTAGTTATAGGATCATATCATTAGCAAATAAAGATAGTTTGACTTCCTCTTTTTTGTATTCTTATCTCTTTGATTTCCTTCTCTTGCCTGATTGCCTTGGTTAGGATTTCAAGGACTATATTGAATAAAAATGGTGAGGATGGACAACCTTGCCTTGTTCCAGAATTTAGTGAGAATACTTTCAGTTTTTCTCCATTTACATAAATGGCCTTTACAAATAAAGTAAGTTCCTTTGATCCCTAACTTCTCCAGTCTTTTTCTTTAAGAGACCGAGACAGAGAGAGAATTAATTTTATTAATTTTATTTAGTTTTTCATGTGGCTTTTGATGCTCCAATACTTTGTTGCATATGTGGGGCTGGGGTTTGAACCTGCATCCTTGCACATGCAAAGCAAGCACCATAACCACTGAGCCAAAGCTCCAGCCCCTTTTCCAGTGATTTGAATATGCATGGATCTTTTCTTCATCAACTGAGATGATAATGTGATTTTTTTTTGTCCTTCATTCTATTTAAGTGAGAAATCACATTTATTAATTTAATTAATTTATTAATATAAACTAAGAATACCCATTGGTCCCAAGAATCACAGTGATTCCAGAGCTGTCAGGGACACACTGGCAAATGTTGGGGAGAATATCCTGTGAGTTGGCCTGAAGCCTGAGTACTATAGATTTTAGAAGCAGGATACTGATCAAGAAGTAGAATATATACATGTGTGTACCTATATCTATCTGTCTGTATATTAGACACCACACACACACAAACACACACATATATATATATATATGTATGTATATTTCACTATATCATATAAGAGCAGAGAATACAATAGTAATAATCAGAGGTTGGTATGGAGGAAAATATGGTTTTTAAGTAGGTATAAAGTTTCGCTTACACTAATAGAATAAGTTCTGGAGGTGGCTAGAGTGATGGCTCAGTGGCTATGGAACTTGCATGGCATGCACAAGGATGGGGGTTTCAATCCCAGCACATGTACACATTGAAGGCCACATGAAAAACTAAATAAAATTGATTCTTTCTCTTTCACTGTCCCGCTCTCTTAAAAAAAAAAAAAAAAGAAAAACAGAAAAGAATAAGTTCTGGAGATTGGCTGCACAGAATAGTGCTTGCAATTAACAATACCATATTCAGTACCTTCAAAATTTGAGAAGAAGGAGGGGATTCAAGGTGGTAGACTAGAAGCAGACAACACTTTTCAACTCCTCCATGGATCAGAGTTATAAAGGTAGAGAACTGTTGCTCAGTAAAGTGGGTGACTGAGGGAATACACTGATATAGTTTGAATGGTCAGAGGCTTGGAGAGACTCAGAGATGCTGGTTTTGAAACAAACAGGGGGGATCTGGCCTAGGATGCTGGGAGACATAGGGAGGGAGGGAATAGGTAGGATATAAAGGAGACTGGAGGGAGGAGTATGGGGGAATCAACTCAGAAGGAAACCTCTGACCTCTATGAGAAGTCCATTTAACATAGGGGTTAATTGGGGGAAACATGGAACCATGGGGAACCCAAGGGGGGAAATCATGGAATGGCATCAGCCTTGGCTTGCTATGTGAATGTACAATTGTTCTTGATTGTTTAATAATGATTCCCCCTTAACTGTAAGTCCATATTCAACTAAAAAAAAAAAAAAAAAGATACAGTGCATTAGTCAGCACATTGCAGTGGTGGAGCTAGGGCATGGCAGGAGGGTGGGAGGGATGACATAAAGGGGTAGAGAGAGAGAAAATGGACAGAATTTGCAGAGAAGTAGCTATATAATAGAAACACAATCTGAATTTACCTGATTTTGGAGTTACAGAGCTACAGAACAGGCTTATAAGTAATGGTGCTACATTGGGGAACCAACCACCTTGTGAAAATCATACCTAAGCTTGCTGCTTTGGGAAACACAAGTCTCTACATATTGGTTTCCCTTGCAAATCATAGCAAATATTGTCAGTCTGTCATTGCCAATTCCAAAACTAAAAGTCCCTGAAAGAAGTCTCCATTTCAAATGCCTCAGGAAGGAGAAATCTTAGACTTTTTTGGTCTCTTTTTGCTTTTGCTTGTATCGTTTTCTGTTTAATTTTCATTTTCCCTCATTGTTTGTTTTTTCATGCTTTAATTTTATGCATTATCTTAATGCCTTATTAGGATCGCTTCTTGTGTATTTCCTAACTCTTTGATCCACTTTGAGTTAACTTTTGTGAGGAGAGATCAAGTTTCATTCTTTTATATATGGGTATCCAGTTTTCCCAGCACCATTTTTTTAAAGTGTTGTCTTTTCTTCTTTGTATGTTTTTGACACCTTTATCAAATATCAATTGACTGTGTCTAGGTTGGTTTGAATCTATGTCTTCTAGTCCACTGGTGTTTATGTCTGCTTTGGTGCCAATACCATGCTGTTTTGCTAGAGCAATTCTGCAGTATAATATAAGGTCCAGTATTGTGATTCCTCCAGTATTGCTCTTCTTGCTGAGGATTTCTTTGGCTCTTCTGAGTCTCTTATTCTTACAAAGGAGTATTAGGACTATTTTTTTCTAGTTCTGCAAAGAATGTCATTGGTATTTTGATGGGAGTTGTATTGATTTTGTATAATGCCATTTGTAATATGGCCATTTTGATAATATTAATTCTGCCTATCAAAGAACATGAGAAGTCTTCCATATTCTAAGATCATCTTTAATTCCATTCTTTGGTATTCTATAATTTTCATTGTAGATATCTTTCCCTCCTTGTTTAGAGTAATTCCCAGGATTTTTATTTTTTGAGGTTATTGTGAATGGGATAGTTTTCCTAATTTCTTTTTCAGCAGATTCATTATTAGAGTATAGAAAAGTAATTGACTTTTGCATGTTGATCTTGTATTCTGCTACTTTGCTAAATTTGTATGTCAACTATAGAATTTTTCTGATGGAGTGTTTTGGGTCTTCTCAATATAGGATAATTTCATCAGCCAACAAATAATTTGACTTTTTCTTTTCATATTATATCCATTTAATTTCCTACTCTTGCCTGATTTCTGTGGCTAGTTTCAAGGTTTATGTTGAATATGAATGGTAAAAGAGGAAATGCTTTTTATTTTTCTCTATTCTGTATGATGTTGACCTTTGATTTGTCACATATTGTCCAGTCCCAGCCAGCAGGAACCGGACGGCTCTCATTCGGTGGTTGACTGGGAATGAATTATTTCTCCCTTTACCGGGGCTAAAGGCCTCCAAGCGCTTCCCGCCTTCCCTCTTTTAGAGGCAAGGCCTTTAAAACATTCTTTTTAGAGTCAAGGCTATTCACATTTAGAGTCTCTGTTTCTATTGCTGTATTAGAATCCCTATTTCTGGGGCCAGGGCTACTACCTGCATCTTCTACTGCTGCTGATCTCTCCGCTGTCTTTGCTGCTGCTGCTGCTGCTTCTGCT